>WSYH01008441.1:0-29128 GCA_036426205.1 Ascaphus truei | reverse complement strand
CCCCTTCCCCCCCCCATCCCCCACTCCTCTTATACCCTCTCCCCCCCGGAGCGCCGCTTACCCGTGCCACCCTGGTGATACTCAGGTCCTTAATCACCTCAGGCGGCTGCTGCCACACACAGACAGTGACACACAAACACAGTGACCGTGACACAGACAGTGACACACACACACACAGTGAGAGTGACACACACACATACACACACAGTGAGAGTGACACACACACACACAGTGAGAGCAAACTCCCAGCACTGCCTCCCGCACGCCCCCCCTCCGAGTCCTCAGCTGCCTCCCTGAACGAGCCCTTACTGGAGGAGAGAAGGGAGGGGGCGGTGCTGTAGGAAGAGGCGGGCCCAAAAAAAAATCTTGGCAGAGTGACAGCACGGGCAGCCAATCAGGAGAGGGGGAGTTTTAAAAAAAAAATTTAAACCATTCTTGCAGGCTTCCCGGGGGCCGGACCAAATGATAAGGCCCGCGGGCTGGACGTTCCCCACCCCTGCTATACACCTAGTTTGGCATAGGTTTAGGATGCCAAAGTATCAATATAAACCCAAATGTTAAATGGGAGTCAAACCATATGCCCAGATATTTAAAACTAGTGCCAGGGGATAGAATGGTGTTAGAGTTGGTTCTGATCTCTAGATCTGTCGCTGGAAGCTGTAGAAATTTAGCCTTAGTCCCAAATACCATTGTTACAGTTTTGTCAGTGTTTAAAAACAATTTGTTTTGGGAAATCCAGTTTTTAAGTCTTGAAAAATCAGATTGAAGTATGAGAGGTAAGAGAGACTAGGGCTGTGTGCACATAATATTGTGTCATCCACACACATGTGCATTGAAGCTCCCTTACAAGCTGTAAGTAGATCACTAATGAAGCCTGAAAAGAGATGGGGCCCCAGAACAGAGCCTTATGGGACACCGCAGGTGACATCCAATGGGTTGGAGTTAGAGCATGAAAAAGATGCTGTGACAGGGCCTTTCCCTGGTTTAAAACGGCAGCACAGATAGTGCCTGTCTGTAGCTGTTGAGTCCAGCAAGGAGCTGGTTAATTGTAGCTAGATTCAATTATCCACTCTCCCTGTGGCTCATCATGCAGGTTTAAATGTGTGCTGCACAAACTCCATAGGTCTCTTGAGCACAGAGGGCCTGTGCTGCTAGAAGTGATTCAAAGGAACAGATCTCTGTAGCACATGGGAGGTGTATGCTGACAGAGAGGGATCCCAGGGAGCTAGCCCTTCTATTCCAAGACACCGCGGTCACTGTAACCCGCCAGAGGGTGCACCCCACGGACACCAACCCAGACCCGCACTGATAACAGTTACCTCTTTGGACTTTGGGTCAGAGGCTGGTAAGAGGCCTATCCTCCGAGCCCTGCATATAGGGACAGGGAAGTATGAGTTAGCCCTAACAAATGGATAGGCTGTTTGTTTGTTTTGCATGCTGATATAAAGCTGTACTGAACTGTTTAAAGCCACAGGCTAAATAAAAGCCAACGTTTATTTTCCCTTAAATATGTCTCCCCGGTTATACCTCTGGACTTGTTTCCTACATACGGTGTCAGAAGTTGTGACGAGAGGTGGCTCTTGATTTTCAAAGGGTCCCCGGAAAACATCTGGGACAATTGTTGTGCTTTTGTTTGCCTACAGTGAGCAGAATTAAAGGGCTACACATCCAGGCAGGAAAGCTACACTGCGCTTGAGAAAGCCACAATGCAGACGGCGACAGATGATGAACTACGCAAGGTATTGACTCTGTGACCTAAGTCTACCCCACCACGTGTGCAGGGAACAAACAAACAAAAAAATCCCATGGGTTTTTAAAATGGCTGCTTAAGAAAATAAAAAGTCTACAGAGATGCCTGTGAGAGCTACGAACTCTGCAAGTGAAGTCTAACCACCTGTAGGGCTACAAGCTGGGGTTGTAGCATATAAGGAGAAAATCACTACAATAGCACCTCCCGAGGTCAGGGGGAAGAATACACTTGATACCGGCAAAATGGAGGGCAAAATGTGGTGTTCCTATAGTGAACCCGGACACACAGAAGAGTGTCTCTTCTGGTCCTACGAGGATACTGATGAGGAGGAGGATGTCTCTTATGTGGGTCTAGAAATGCGATGCACTCACAAAACATCCCTAGGATGGTGGAGCTGCCTGAACTCTACACACTGAAAAGATAGGTCTTTATGACCGTGAATATGATTGGTAGCAGCAAGAGCAGGACTAGCTGAACGCTGAATATTTCCACCAGCTAATGCAAGAAAAGCATGGTGGATGCAGTTAAACTGCTGAATTTCTTCAGCAGATGTTTGAGAGAGGGACACTTCTTCTAGTTTTGTTTCCACTTTATCTGTGCGCTCTGCGAGTTCTTTTATTTCCTTTTTGACCCCCGTGATAGCTGTTTGAAGGTCTTCTTGAAAGTTGTGTCTCATCTTTATTGAGAATTGATCAAATAGGTTCCCAAGGTATGTTTTTGTTGCTTCAACCGATTCTCCTCTGTCCCCCAAAACTTCCCCGGCACCGCGTGTGTTTGCCTCAGTCCCCTGAGAGCTCTCTTCAGCGCCATCTTGGGGAGTCAGGGATTCAGCTCCTCGACTTGCTGATTTAGGAACTGACTCGCAGAACTTAGCGATGTCCTGGTTCCCTGTTCTTTTTTGCTTGTTTGCCATCTCCAGGCTTTTACCTAGACGGGTCCCCGAAAAGGTGTTTATTTTGGTGGTTTTTTGTGCTGATATTAGGTGCTTTTAGGCAGGGAGTCTCGGAGCTCTTCCCTCAAGCTACCATACCAGCTGACATCACCGGAAGTCCAAACTGCTGAATTTCAAACAAAGAAGGAGACCCCTGTATCCCTGATGGGACAGAGTCATCCACAGCAAAAAGGTGGAAAAAGAAAAGAGGTTCTCAGCTTACCGTGGAAGTTGTAGACACGTCCATAGGTGACCCTGCAACATCAGAAGGGGGCTGAGATGTACTGCAGCCTAGAGTGAATGGAAGATCCGTCCTGGGAATGGGAGAATCTACAGAGGGGCCAAGTCATGTTCCCCAAAGAAGTGTCTGTCTGGTTGTGACAGTGAGAAACCCTCAAAAAACAAATACAGGGAAGCGGAGCCAGAACCAATAAGTGACTATCCCTTGAGCAGCCCTGAAGATGCATTGCAAACGGGTAGGCATGACTGTGATCATCTCTGTGAACGATTAGAAAAGGAGATGGAAGCTAACGCCAAGCTACAGAATGGTCTTCTCACCCTCGCCTTTGACTGTGATGAACATAGAGCGTCATTTCCGTAGTGACTTTGATGACCTGATGACTGAGGTGAAGATGGCAAACACCATTATTATTACCAACATGGTCAAGAAACAGCCGCTCGGATTAAGTTGTTACGGACTTGCAGCAGAAGCAGGAGGAGATTCAAAAGAAGGCCCTCTGTCTCAATGTAGAGCTTGAACAATCTCAGAAGGAGTCTCTCAGTCTCGGTGTAGAGCTCGGAGCCTCTTGAAAGGAGTTTGACAGCCTCAGGATGACGCTTGAAGTCTCTTGGTTAGAGATTCACAGTCTCTGTGACAAGCTGGAAGTCTCTCAGAAAGAGTTTCACAGTCTGGGTGTTGAGCGGGAGATCTTCTGGGAAGAGGTTCAGACTCTCAGTACAAAGCTGGATATCTCTCGTCAGGAGGTCAGCGGTCTCAGGGCAGACTTGGACATCCTCCAGAATGAGGTTCACACTCTCCGAATAGAGCTGGAAGCCTCACACCAGCTCTATTCCGAACTGGAAATCTCTAAAAAGGAATTTCAGTCTCGCTGTTGAGCTGAAAGTCTCTCAAAAAGATGTCCGCAGTCTAAGTACGGGTCTTGAAGTCTCTCGGAAAGAGCTTCATGCCCTCAACCTAGAGCTAGAAGTGTCACGCCAGGAGACCTGGAGCCTCAACTCAGACGTGCCTAAATGGAAGGAGGACAACTAGAAGGCCCTGAGACTTATAGAGACTGTGGAAAGAATAGAAGCCTGATAGAGGAGGTTTCATATCTGGCTTAAGCCAGAAAAGAAGTTAAGGAGAAGCAACAACTCCAATGAGGAAAGTTGGAAGTACATTGACCACTGGAAGAAGCAGAGGGTGCTCTTCACCAGGAAAAGAGCAAATCCCTGTGTCTGCAATTAGAACTCTCTCAGTTCAGAGCAGACTCAGAAAGAAAGAAGAGAAGCGTGCTAACAATCCAGAAATACGTCCGAGCTCTCATCCAAGGAAGATTGGAGAGAGATAGGTACCTGTGAAAACGCTCAACGAAGCTAGGCTTACCGGCTGCATATCGAGGAAGGAAAAATTGCCAGATTTATTGCCAAAATGAAGCAACCTGCCTTCTTCAGTTAATATGGAGCATGCAATGACAAAGAAAGAATTATGAACATTTCAAGCAATGTGTCATTTTACATGAGTCAAATGTTAGGAAGTATCTGCAGAAAAGATGCTGCAGGAAAATGAAGTAAGTTGCTTGTATGATTCAATCCAGATACAGGTCCTACATCACAACCAAGCAAGCTGTGTGTTGCTATAAGCGCACCCACAATACTGTCTCAGTACTACAATAGCCTTTCCACAAAATTCAGAAAAGAAGAACCGAATTATGACTGAGAAGCACAATACAAATCCAGTCATGTTACCATGCCCACATGGCCCAATCCAGATTACTCAAAATGAAAATAGCCACTATAAGGTTTCAGTCTTTGGCTAGAATGAGAAACAACAGGAAAGGGATAGGGAGTGATGTTGTCAGTCTCCAACTTGGAGCTGTTTTAATGTAGTGTTTGCAGTCTCCTGGTTCAGTGTGTATAGACCTTAGTACTTGGTTAATTTAGTCCAGTTTTTACAGTCAGTGAGCTTGGTTGCTATCCCTCCTATCCATATGATTAATGTGTCTTCACAGAGTTTATGCTGTGAACTCACCAACATTGTTGCCATGAGTGTCAGCTTTTTCACTCACAGTACTTGCACCTCATAAAACTGATAATAAACTACTGAGGTGTTCAATGGTATATATTATATTAGGAGGATTGGATATTCATTCATTTATTTGTTCTCGCTGACCTGTATATACTTACCATCTGGTCTCACAGCTGATCCAGAGGGGTTAATACCCTGACTTACAGCATCATATGTCTTCTATATCCCACCAACATTAGCTGGTTAATTTGGATAGCAAAATCATATATTTGATGACATGGATGCCTGATTGTGTTGATTTAATTCATTTTTAATTCACGTTACACAATTCTTTGGTAATATATGTTTTAAGTAAATTCATTAAAAGTTATTTTTTACACTTGGTGGTGTGCAGTTTAGTGAATTCTTTTAGGGGCACAATCATTTTGTGTTTCCGTTCCCCTTTTTCTGTTTGGCTAGAATGAGACAGACCTGTATCTGTGATCACGCCCCTAAAGATACAATACTAGTTGTCTTTGCAAGAGAAAAAGGCACAAGACTACAGGTTTGCCAACTCAAAAAAAGAAGAACTGCAACCAAATTGATGCACTGGAATGTAAGTATCCTGAACCAAATACAAATGACCTCTCTACTGATAAGGGGGTCATGCTTGTTGTGGATAAGCCTGTGATGGATGAGAAAGATGTAGACGGGGGGTCCCTTGGTACTCAAGGAGCTTCAAAACGGTGCTACTGTAGCAGAGATACACCGCCAGACATCACTTGGAATTTCCCCACACATTGAAGATTCGGTCAGTGTAGAAAAGGTAATCTACCGACTACCAAACAGAGATGTCACAGGGGCCAATCAGAGTCGATAAAAACTCTGCCCAGGTTGAACCACCCGCGATCATTGATACTGAACTAGACACAGGTGGTTACCATAGTCTCAGGGAAGAAGACTTGGTAAAGTGGAAAAAGGAGCTTGAGCCAGGAGTCCTTTACAGAGGTGAGGAAGCTAAGCACATCATAGAAAGACTATGCTTGAAAAAAGTCCTCCAGGACCGACGAACAAGCGCTGAATATAAGCACATATATCTGCATGTCACGGTAGACCAGACCTGATTCAAGCCGAATATACTGGGCACTGATTAAACAGGACAAAATGATAAAATAAACTGAAGATTTATTCCCTTTCGGGCAAACACAACACTGTAACACAAATGACACTTAAAAATAACACTTACAGTAAAAGAACAGGGTGAAGTATCCAAGAATAACACTGGCTAGCAATTCTCCCTTGCTGGATTAGAGTCACGAACCACCAACTACGAACATCGAACACTCTCCAACTCAGGGGTTGGGACAACCTTTATAGGGTTTGAATTCCCATCACAAACAGGCAAGGAACTCTTGGAGGAAGCAGGTGTGCCCCCCATCCTCCCCCAGCAACACCAAGTCTAGGGCTGAATGGCTGGGCATTGTTTAACCCATAGGAGGGGTTGATGGCAGATACTTAATGTTATCTGGCCCATCCCCACTCCTTATGGCTCTGCAGCTTGATAGTCCTTAATATCTCCAGACACCTTGGCAACAAAGCCACTGGATGCCCTATGTATTCAGGGACTCCCAAAGCTCCCAGCTCGTCCTCAATGCACATTTATCTGCAGGAACCTCATCTGATTAAATCAGAGGCCCCTCCATACAAATGTAACTCACATGCAAATCCCATTACAAGTCTGCTTTCTGAGAAATTAGTACATACAGTCACATAATCCCCTGAACACTTTGTAGGGCTGACTCCCAAATTACATCACAGTACTTACCCATAGATCACAAAACACTTTACCTCATTTGCCTGCTTAACAAAACTTGGGAATTGAAGTCACAGGGAATAAAAGTGCTTTGGAATACACATACATAGTACATTATACATTAACCCTTTCTCTTCTCACACGAATTAGGGGTAACTAGCCGGGTATAACCCCTTTATTACAGGCCAGATTACCCCTGATCATCACACTGCACCAGACACATAGACTGTGGAACTGATGTCCTCTTCAACAACGGCCACTTATCGTTGACTCGAACTTCTAGAAAGGTGGCAACCCTTGCTGGTTCATATCAGGAGTGTCAGATGGTGGCCCAAAGTCTAACCCCAAAAATACGGGGAGGAGTGAAGGGCACCTGGAGAAAGAACTTCAGTCCCAGCGTGGCTGAGGGTTCTCTCCCTCCAACCACTCTCATTTTGAGTGGAGGAATGGACTTCAGCTGTGGCTTCCCCAAGATACCAACAAACGGGGGAGGTATGTGACAGGGCCTTTCCCTGGATTAAAGAGGCAGCACACATAGAGCCTGTCTGTAGCTAATGAGTCCAGCAGGGAGCAGGTTAATTATAGCTAGAGTCAATTAACCAGTCTCCATCTGGCTCATAAAGCACACATACTGGGATCTACCCATTAGGTAGGCGTGAAATGAGTTTAAAACGTGTTCCCCTATTCCAGAGCACTGACGGATTTTTGTTTTTTAGAGACCACAGTTTTGAGAACCACTGCTGTGTGACAAATTATAAAAGCTATAAAGGTCCTGCGGAAAATGTGAATTTTAAATGTTGTAATATCTTTTAACACCTTCTTGAAAATAGTCATTAATCATTATTGGGACTAATTGGGAATTAATAGCAGTGATATGTTTAATAGAATAACATTATCTTATGCCATCATTGGTCAGACAGGTAGGGAGCAAAAATAAATCAGGTTACCTTACTATTTGGCTAAAGTTAACAAGAATCACAGTCACTTTGTCCTATAAACGACCCAATGCACAAGTTTAAAGTAACTGTTATAAGTGGAAAAAAGGGAACATTTCTAGACTTTAAAAATGTATTTTAAAATACCAGCATGTGTCTTTTTTTTAAAGTGTTAATCACTTAGGGCCTCATGCAGAGAGCAGCGCTATGCAGAATTGGAGAGGGGGAAATTTTTTACCTTTTTTGGAGAGTTTTTATCTCCATATGCAGAAAGGGCAGAAAACTGCCTTTCTGCATATGGAGAGTTTCAACCAGCGCTATTAGCGCTGTTCAAACTACTGGGGAAAAAATCGCGTTTTTTTTTTTTCCCTCTCCACCGGCCGCGGAGCGCCAGCTGCTTGGTGGAGAGGGAAAATGTTGAAAATCGCGCCATTTTTTTGCCGCGAACAGCCACTAGATGGCGATCGCGGCTCTCTGCATACGGCAGAGAAAAAAACTGGAGAGAATTTAAACTCTCCAGGCGCGCGGCGAATTTGAAGGGGAAAAAAAAAATGGCGCTTTTTTTTAAACTTGCCGGTTTCTGCCTTTCTGAAGGCAGAATCCGCCAATTAATGCCGCTTTCACTTTTTGCGCTGCTCTCTGCATGAGGCCCTTAGTGTTAATCTGTATTAATGTCACTGAGTCAGTTTGGTTCTCTTGTAATAGATGTTTGAACGTTGTGCTATTGCAACCACAAACTATTTTTACAGGATGCTGGGTTTGCACAAAGTTCTTTCTTTGTGCCTATCAGTGCTTTAAAAAAGTAGTCATACATCTTGAAACTGACCAAGGCAGCATACAGTGTGTATATTTATATCAATGTCAGAGTTCATTAACCAACTCCATTCCCGACAATGTATATTATACAGTGCACCGATCCTTATTCACTGACCCTGGTGTTTTTGTTTTGCCTCTAAAAAAATCGAGTTTTGGTTTGACAGCTGGTTTTGGATTAAGGGAAGTTTGTGAATATGATACAAATATCATAAAATGTAATTAAGGTAGCCAGGTCCCCCTACCTCCCCTTACCTCCCCTTACCTCCGCTGCCACAGGAAATGTGCTGGAGCACCCGGCAGGTACCTATATCCTAAGTGCACCAACAGAGTACATACATCATAGTGGCAGCGCTGACCACATACAAGGGTGGGGCTGTTATTCTTGTGGACACCAGGGTGTTTGGGTGCCCGAGGGCCCCTCCGGTATTGTGGACACGGTGGTGGGATCAGGCCCTGCGAGGTGAAGGGGTATCTGTAACCAGCATGGGCGTCCGCAGGGGGGGGGCCTCTCATCCTCCCTTACACATCCCCCCTCTCTCCCTCCCTTACAAACACCCCCACCCTCTCTCCCCCTCTATAAAACCACACCGTCACCCCTCACTCCTCCCTCCCTCCCTTACACCCCCCACCTCTCTCCTTCCCTTACAACCCCACCCTCTCCTTCTCTCCCTTACAACCCCACCCACCCTCTCCCTTCCTCCCTTACACCCCACACCCCTCTCCCTTCCTCCCTTACACCCCCACCTCTCACTCCTTTACACCCCGCCTCTCCCTCCCTTACACCCCCACCTCTCTATCCCTCTCTCCTCGCCACCTCCCTCTTCCTCTCTCTCTGTCTCCCAACTCCCCCTCCCTTTTGCCCTCACCTCCTCCCTTACACCCCCACTTCTCACTCCCTCCCTTACACCCCTCACCCCTCTCTCTCTTCCTCCCTTACACCCCACCTCTCTCTCCCTCCCTCCCTTACACCCCACCTCTCACTCCCTCCCTTACACCCCACCTCTCACTCCTTTACACCACAACCCTCCTCTCCCTCCTTTACACCCCCCCCTCTCTCTCCCTCCCCCCTTACAAACACACACCCTCTCTCCCTCCCTTACACACACCCCCTCTCCTCCCTACACCCCTCCTCACCTCCTACACCCCCACCTCTCTCCCTCCCTTACACGCCTTGCCCCTCTCTCTCCCTTACACCCCACCTCTCTCTCACTCCCTTACACACCCTCACCCCTTTTCTTCCTCACTCCCTTAACACCCCCACCTCTCCCTCCCTTCCATTCACCACACCTCTCTCCATTCCATACAACCCACACCTCTCTCCCGCCCTTACACAAAACCCCGACCTCTCTCTCTCCCTCCCTTACACACCCCACCCACCCTCTCTCTTCCCTTACACCCGCACCCTTCTTTTTCCCTCCCTTACCACCCACACCCTTCTCTCTTCCTCCCCTTACCACCCCACCCTTCTCTCTTCGGCCTTACACCCCACCTCTCCCTTCCTTCCTTACACCCCCACCTCACACTCCCTTACACCCCCACCCCTCTTTTCCTCCCTTACACTCCCACCCCTATCTCTCCGTCCCTTACACCCCCACCTCTCCCTCCCTTACACCCCCACCACTCTCTCTTCCTCCCTTCACAACCCCCCCCCACCCCTCTCCTTCCTCATACATTACAACCACACACCCACCCCTCGTCTCTTCCTCCCTACAACACCCACCTCTCCCTCACTTACCCCCCCCCTCTCGTATCCCGTCTCTCGCTCGCTCCTCCATTTGTCCTCTTCCCCTCCCCCCCCGTCACTCTCTCTCCTCTTCTGTTCGCTCTCTCTCTCACCACCTCGTCTCCCCCTTCCCTCCCCTTTTTCCCCCCACCCCCCCTCCCTTACGCCCTCCCCCCCACCTTCCTTACGCTCCTAACCCTCCCCCACCTTTCTCCCCACCCCTCCCTCCTGTACCCTCTCTTTCCTAACCCTCTTCTCTCCCCCCCTTCTCCTCATTCCACCCCCCCTCTCCACCACCCCACACCCCACCTCCACTCTTCCCCCTTACCTCAACCTCCCCCCCACTTGACTAGCCTCCTCCCCCACAGACTCTATAACCCAAGCCCCCCTCCCCCACGACTCACTACCCCCCACAAAATACCCCCCAATAACCCCCTCCCCCGATCCCCACCATCCCAATACCCCCCCCTCACACCAGTAACCCCCCAATACACACAATAACCCCCACAATACACACAATAACCCCCCCATTTGCCAATAACATGTAACCCTGGTGTGATACAATCAACACACTCGCACTGCACCTTGGCAGTTTCGTCTCCAATTGCTATGGACATATGAACTCTTCTAATGGACATGATAGCAGCCAATGATACTAGAGGAGGAGGACCTTTAAAAGAAGGGGCGGCCATGATAGCAACTGCGACTCGTGCAGATCTTGACCTCCATCAGGTTTGGTCTAGCGCTGCTGAGTGATCACGGGTGCATGGTGTGAGGGATCAGCTGACCCAAAGTCAGGTTCTGACCGGGAGTTCGAGTGTCGTCGGAGGGGACCCTCAACATCGTAACCGGAAGCACCCTTTGCAAAGTACAGGCCTGCAACATGTTAGCTCCCACGTGTGTGCCGGCACCATCATAAAGCCACATACCGAGGATTGGGGGGTCATTCCTACGGACACTGATTTACACCCACGCAGCGTTACTGTTCAATGTAATGTTTTGTGACTGTGCATGTTATTAATGGGGATCCTCTGCTGAGATCACAGGGTATTGGGCTTGAGCCAGGCATACATAAAGCCGTTTCACCACCCATACCTATGTCTTTATTTCCCGCTGTCTGGCCCGTAGCCACTTGTGGCACCTTAAGTATTGTTTAGGACTCAGACCCCCCACCTCAGCAAAAACTATAAGCCTGAGACTAAAAGTGAGGGGTTACATACACACTAACCCTCCCCTCTTCTGCAATACACAGTAGCACTTGCTTCCAACCCCCCCCCCCCCTCTCCTCCTACAGGGATCATGTAGCTACCTGGTGTTTCTGGTGCTGGTGTATACCTGTTTGGTGTGACAGGGCCTGAGGGTCTCCATGAAGTTGTGGGAGCCATCAGGTCAGGCTTTCAGCTGGGTGTTCTTCGTTCAGCGCAGCGCTCCATCCCACGGATCCTGGATGACAGGATGGTGCTCACAGGCAACTCTTTCTCTGAATCTCAGAATCAGACATCACACCACACAAGGACACGCACCAAACACACACCCAGAAATTCACAGTTAGTATAACTGCTTGCGCAGGCGCAGAGCAACCCCAACAGAGACACAACCACACACACAGTCCACATACAAAGACACCACCGACACCACACAAGGAATATAAATATAGATGTGCAGCACGGTGCACATTCGCGGAGCAGCAGCAACCCATGAGGCACATAGAGTCACAGACCCACAACACACAAACACATACACACATACACACAAGTCACAGACACACACACACCACCCACACACCACACACACACACACACACACACCAGAGGAATTCACAGTTAGTATACATATAGAAGTGCAAATAGCTCAAACAGGGGGTGTGTTGCTGACACACGTGTTTCCAAGTCAAAACTTCTTTGCGTTTTTTGTCACTGAAATTGTGTTTTGATTTTTAATTAAAACAGCACACCATCACAGAATACAATTTCTGCGACAAACAGTGACAAAAGACAAGAAGTTTTCACTTAAAATGCGCGTGCTTGGCACACACACAACTTTATCTCAGCAGGTTTGGGGGCCTCTTAACATAATTTTTTTAAATAAACTCCAAACAAGCTAGAAATAACATTTAATGATCTGCTTATATATCATGCTCAACCAGTTGTGGAGGGAATGCACCTTTAAAGGGTCCTTAATGAAAACAAAGAGGCTGATTCAGAATAGATAACTCCCCCCCCCCCCCCCACATACAATTCACCAAACTATATTAATTCATCTCAGTGATATGTTTCTTAGTTATTACTTGGTAAATCATCCTAAACACAACTTTTTACGCCTTATTTTTGAAAGTGTGAAAATGTTCCATTATTTTTATGAATGGGGGGGTTAGGGGTGGATTATTTCACAATTTGGCAGCTTTCACTGCCAATAAAATCCTTTCACAATTTGTTGTGGGATGAAACACCACCAGTAATAAACAGAAATATAAAGGTGAATAAACTCACCCTTCATTCTACAATATTTTACAAAGCATTTCCTACATAAAACCTTAAAAAGTAATATGCTTATTGGATTTTTATTTATTCAATTTGGTTCGATATGAAACCGCAAGTTGAAAATATTGGATAATCAGAGGTAGATAGTAGATATTACTCAGAGTAACCAGTAGGTGGCATTTAAATAACAGTAGTTCCCAACGTTTTTTACATTGTGCTTCCCCTACTCCTAGTTTCGCGACTCCTATTACAACTATTGCTAACACAACTTTTTGCAAGAAACTGAGCAGAGACCATAAATAAGTCAGAGAGAACAGAACGTCTAATAAAATGAATAACTTAATGATTAAATAAAGTAAAATTTATTATTTTTCTTAATGTAGCCCTCTTTTCCCCTTAGGGTAATGGTGCTGACTTTAACCTGTTGGATCATAGAGTCCCAACCTCCGCCACGGGGTGGCCCAGGTGATACAACATACACTGTGTACACGACGCCCTCCACCTGGGAGGGATCCCCAACGGTTGGGATGACCCCTCACAGGAACCAAAATACTGTATGTCCACACACAAGATATGATAAGAATAACCTTATACTAAGAACATGTAAATCAAGGGCCTGCCAACCTCGTAAAGTAAGAAGGGCCGAACTGCTCCAAGGAAAAAATTTTGGTCGCACGGGTTAATCATCATCATCAATCTCTCCTCCAGCACCTCTCCTCATCATCATCCTCATCTCCCCCAGAACCCCTCACTATCAACCTTTGATACTCCCCATCTATCTCTCATACCCCCATCTCTCTCTCCCCCTCACCCACACACATACAACCACCCTCCACATCAAAACACAATACCCCGCCCATTCCATCACAGCCCCCCCCCAAGTCAGCATCCCCCCATGTCTCTCCTTCCCTCAATATAACACTCCTCTCTCTCCTCTCTCTCCTCCCCTCCCTAAATCACACCCTCTCCCCCCCTCCTCTCAATGACACTCTCCTCCCCCTCCCCTCAATATGACACACTCTCCCCCTTCCCCCTCAATATGACACTCTCTCCCCCTCCACTCAATGACACTCTCTCCCCTCCCCTCATATGACACTCTCTCCTCCCCTCCCCTCAATATGACACTCTCTCCCCCTCCCCTCAATATGACACTCTCTCCTCCCTCCCCCCCCTCCCCTCAATATAGACGCTCTCTCCCCCCTCCCCTCATATGACACATCTCTCCTCCCCCCCCTAAATCACACACACCCTCTCCCCTCCTCTCAATAGACTCTCTCCCCCTCCCCCTCAATAGACACTCTCCCCCTCCCCTCATATGACACACTCTCTCCCCCTCCCTCAATAAGACACTCTTCCCCTCCCCTCATATGGCACTCCCTCCTCCCTCCCCTCAATATGACACTCTCTCTCTCCCTCCCCTCAATAGACCTCCTCTCCTCCCTCCTCAATAGCACTATCCCTCCCCTCAATATGACACTCCTCTCTCTCTCTCTCCTCCCTCAATATGACACTCTCTCTCTCCTCTCCCCTCCCCTCAATATGACACCTCTCCCCTCCCCTCAATATGACAGACTCCACCTCCCCTAATGACAACGCTCTCCCCTCCCCCCTCCCAAGAACACACTCTCCCCCTCTCCCCTCAAGGACACACTCTCTCTCTCCTCCCCTCAAATACACTCTCTCTCCTCCCTCCCCTCAATATGACACTCTCTCCCCCCCCATAGACACCGCACTCCCCCTCCCCTCATATGACACTCTCTCTCCTCAATATGACACCTCCTCTCCCCTCTCTCATATGACACTCTCCCCCTCCCCTAAATGACACTCTCTCCCCCTCCGCTCAATATGACACTCCTTTCCCCCCTCTCCTCAATATGACCTCCTCCCCCCCTGCAACTCCCTCATACCCCCCCTGCACCTCACATCAACTTCCCCCCTGCACCTCACATGTCACGCACCCCCCCCCCCCTCACATGTCACAGCCCACCCCCCCCCCCCTCCATGTCCTAGCCCACCGCCACCCCCCCATCACTGTCACGCCACCCACCCCCCCCTCACATGTCAGCAGCCCACTCCCCCTCACATGTCAGCACCCCCCACTCACAGTCCAGCAGCCCACCCCCCCCTCACATGTCAGCAGCCCACCCCCCACCCCCCACCAGCCCGTTTTTTTTTTCTCACACACACACACACACACACACACACACACATCAGATCAGCAACATTCTCTCTCCCCGTGCTAACCCCCGCCCCCGCATGCTCTGCCTCCCCCGCATCTGATCCTCCGTCATGCTTCTTCTGCCCCCCGCACTGCAAAACCCGGGGGAGGGGGGGGGGGGGGTCGGTGGAGGATGGGGGGGGGCTGCTTCCTTCTGCCCCCGCCGCACTGCAAAACCCGGTGGCGGGAGGGGGGGGGGCGGTTGGAGGGGGGGGTGTCTTTGGAGGATGGGGGGGGCGTTGGAGGAGGGGGGGGGGCGGTGGAGAGGTGGCGGGGGGGGGAGGGGGGGGGGGCGTGGAGGAGGGTGGCGGTGGGAGGAGTGAGGGGGGGCGTGGAGGAGGGAGGGGGCGGTGGAGGAGGAGGGTGGATGAGGGGGTGGGGGGGGCGGGGAGGAGGAGGGTGGCGGTGGAGGAGGGGGGGTGGCGGTGGACGGAGGGGAGGGGGCGGTTAGGAGGGAGGGGTGGATGATCGCCGCATTTTTTTTAAACTTAAAAAAGAAATATATGTTTTATTTTTAATTTATATTTAATTTACTTAACTACGCCCCGCGTTATCACATGCGGGCCGTATGTTGTGCAGCCCTGATGTAAATAAACAGTGATAACCGGATAATAACTCTACTGGTTACCATGGGCGTCCGCAGAAATGTTTTCAGGGGGTGCATAATTTAACCTAACAGAGAGAGAGAGTGGTTTGGTGGGTGTGTGGGTGAGGGGTGGGTGACGACACTCTTGGACTTGACTGACTCGTGTGTGACTGACACTTGGGTGGTTGACTGACTGACGTGGGTTGGTGTCGTACTTCATTTCCGACACGACACAACACACACCCTCCCCTCTCATCTCTCACGACTTTCCTCTCCCCTCTCAGACTCTCCCCTCCTCCCCTCTCCGACTCTCCCTCTCCCTCTCCGACTCTCCCTCTCCTCCAACTCTCCCTCCGACTCTCCCTCTCCCTCTCAGTACTCCCATCTCCCCCTCACTCTCCTCTTCACGCTCGCCCACCTCCTCAGACTCTCCCCTCTACTACTCCCTCTCTCGACCTCTCCCTCCTCTCAGACTCTCCCTCTCTAGACTCTCCCCTCGCTCAACTCTCTCCTCTCAGACTCTCTCTCTCTCAGACTCCCCTCTCTCAGACCTCCCTCTCTCAACTCTCCCTCTCTACAGACTCTCCCTCTCAGCCTCCCTCTCTCAGACTCTCACTCTCTCAGACTCTCACTCTCTCAGACTCTCACTCTCTCAGACTCTCCCTCTCAGACTCTCCCTCTCAGACTCTCCCTCTCACTCAGACTCTCTCTCTCACAGACTCTCTCGCTCTCACACAGACTCTCTCTCTCTCACTCAGACTCTCTCTCTCTCCCACTCAGACTCTCTCTCTCTCTCTCTCTCTCACTCGACACACACACCACACACACACCTGTTCTGGTGCCCTCTAATGCAGATAGTCCCAGGTGTAGCCCCATTCTCTTTTCTTACCCCCTCTCTTCTTCATTACCTCTCCTCCCTCAACCCCTCTCTTCCTCACTCCTCTATTACACCCCCTGTCTCCTCACTCTCCCCCCTCCATCAATTATCCCCCTCTGACTCAAACCCACTCCCTGAATCCGTCCTCCTCACACATTCCTTCCTCCCCCCCTGATCTCTCAACCACACACACAGACACACTACTCAACAACACAAACTCAGACACAACTCAGACACTCGCAACAAGGGGGAATCGGAGCAGGGGGGGGGGGGGACCCGGAGCAGGGGGGGAATCTGAACGGGAAGGGGGGACCGGACAGGGGGAAATCAGAACGGAGGGGGAACCAGAGCAGGGGAAGATTTTGGAACGGGGGGATCGGAGCAGGGGGGGGGGGAATCGGCGCAGAGGACAAGGGGGAAGCGAGAGTGGCATGGAGCAGTACTCACGCTACTTGCTCCATGCAGGACAGGGCGGGCCTCGCTATGCAAGGTCAGATAGACTCCGCAGGGTGAGCAAACTTTTTATGCCGAGCCCCCCTTTTCATTCCATTTAATTTCTCGGGCCCCCCCTGCCTGAGTAATCAAATCACATGAACCCCCCCGTTATTAAACGATATACAATGTAATACAAATAGTTTCAACAGCTCGCGCTTGCAAAATGGGCTGCTCCATGCTGCGCCGAGAGTGTGACATATCACCACTCTCCAAGCCTGAGCACAGGGTTCCTGCATAATTTGCAAGCACGAGTGGGGGTAGGATCAGGGCTATTTGTGTTTGTGTGTGGCTGTGTGTGGGTGTGGGTTGTGCGCATTGACTGTGCTGATCATGCTTCAATGTCAATTTTTGTTTGCTCCCCAAGCGCCAAGTTGGGAGAGCGTACACCCTCCGTTTGTGCAGCTGCATTCAATCACAACACCCATACACACACCAATCACAACACAGACACACCACACCACATACCGACCCCCCCACACACACTAATATCACAACACACTAATACCACACACCACACAATCAATCACAACACAACAACACCCCCCCACACCAACACCACACATCACGCACATCAATCACAAAAAACACATCACATCTATTAATATATGAACACAACACACACACACACACACTTAAACAAATAATACACACCCCCACACACCAACAACAATAAACACACACACACACACACACACACCACACACACACTAACAATAAAAAAACACACACACACAACCACAGCAAACTTAAAAAAAATAAAAAAAATAAAGACAAAAACACACAAACACACCACACACACAGCATCAGTATACACAAATAACACACACACCCACACACACACACCCACCACACACCACACACACACACCTCATTATACAGTATATTAGTAGTACCAACACACACACACACACATCATTATACATAGACTATATACACCACACCACACATCACTATACATATAATATACACACACACACACACACCACACACACACACCACACACCACACACCCATACATAGACTACACACACACACACACTATACCACACACATCACTATACACACCACCACTAACACACACACCACACACACACACACACACCTCACTACACACACCACAACACACACACATCAGTATACACAACCCAATAATACACCCACACACAACATCCACACACACACACAGACAGACACATACATACATATATACACACACACACATCACTAACATAATATATAAGATATTATATATATATAGAGATATATATATATATATATATAATACCACACACACACATCCACTATACATCATACAACACACACACATCACTATACACACCACTATACACACACATCACTATACACACACTCACACACTCACACACTCACACACCTGTACTGCATGCTCGGTTCCCCACGCTGACAGGAAGAGGAGGGCTTGTGTCTGTGTGCAGAGGGACGCCCCGCCCGCCTCTGCAAGCCAGGGAAACACAGCACGGATCTTGTGCCTGGCATTGCTCTGCTCTGCCCCTGCTCTGCTTCTCCCGCTCTGCTCTGCCCTGCTCTTCTCTGCTCTGCTGCCCCTGCTCTGCTCTGCCCTGCTCTGCTCCTGCCCTGCTCTCTCTGCCCCTGCTCTGCTCTGCTCTGCCCTGCTCTGTCTCGCCCCTGCTCTGCTCTCCCTGCTCTGCTCTCTGCCCTCTCTGCTCGGCCCCAGGTTTCGCCGCACAGGCTGCGCCCCCCCCTAAATAATTTGGCGCCCCCCAGTTTTTGCGCACCGCTGAGATAGAGCTTGGGAGGACAAAAAAAAAAATCCTGGCAGCGTGCCAACACGCCCCAGCCAATCAGGAGACAGGGAGGTTTTTTTTTTTTTTGTAGAAGAGCGCGCTAATCCTGTCACGCCAGTGCCCTCTGTTCCCCGCTGTTGGCGGCCCAGGATCCAGGGGGGGGCAAGCGCCCCACCTTGCCCCCCCCTGCGGACGCCCATGCTGGTTACAGATACCCCTTCACCTCGCAGGGCCTGATCCCCCACCCCGTGTCCACAAACCGGAGGGCCCTCGGGCACCCAAACACCCTTGTGTCCACAAGAATAACAGCCCCACCCTTTATGTGGTCACGCTGCCACTATGATGTATGTACTCTGTTGGTGTGCACTTAGGATATAGGTACCTGCCGGTGTGCTCCAGCACATTTCCTGTGGCAGCGGGGTAAGGGGAGGTAAGGGGAGGTAGGGGGACTGGCTACCTTAATTACATTTTATGATATTTGTATCATATTCACAAACTTCCTTAATCCAAAACCAGCTGTCAACCAAAACTCGATTTTTTTTAGAGGCAAAACAAAAACACCAGGGTCAGTGAATAAGGATCGTGGCACTGTATTATACATTGTCGGGAATGGAGTTGGTTAATGAACTCTGACATGATATAAATATACACACGTATGCGTGCCTTGGTCATTTCAAGATGTATGACTACTTTTTTAAGCACTGATGGCACAAAGAAAGAACTTTGTGCAAACCCAGCATCCGTAAAAATAGTTTGTGGTTGCAATAGCACAACGTTCAACATCTATTACAAGAGAACCAAACTGACTCAGTGACATTAATCAGATTAACCAGGCGCCTCATGCAGAGAGCAGCGCAAAAAGTGAAAGCGGCATTAATTGGCGGATTCTGCCTTCAGAAAGGCAGAAACCGGCAAGTTTAAAAAAAAGCGCCATTTTTTTTTTCCCCTTCAAATTCGCGCGCGCCTGGAGAGTTTAAATTCTCTCCAGTTTTTTTTCTCTGCGCGTATCAGAGAGCCGCGATCGCCATCTAGTGGCTGTTCGCGGCAAAAAAAATGGCGCGATTTTCAACATTTTCCCTCTCCACCAAGCAGCTGGCGCTCCGCGGCGGTGGAGAGGAAAAAAAAAAAACGCGATTTTTTCCCCAGTAGTTTGAACAGCGCTAATAGCGCTGGTGAAACTCCCATATGCAGAAAGCAGTTTTTCTGCCCTTTCTGCATATGAGATAAAACTCTCAAAAAAGGTAAAAAATTTCCCCCTCTCCAATTCTGCATACGCTGCTCTCTGCATGAGGCCCTAATGGATTAACACTTAAAAAAAAGACACATGCTGGTATTTTAAAATACATTTTAAAGTCTAGAAATGTTCCCTTTTTTCCACTTATAACAGTTACTTAAACTTGTGCATGGGTCGTTTATAGGACAAAGTGACTGTGATTCTTGTTAACTTTGCCAAATAGTAAGGTAACCTGATTTATTTTTGCTCCCTACCTGCTGACCAATGATGGCATAAGATAATGTTATTCTATTAAAACATATCACTGCTATTAATTCCCAATTAGTCCCAATAATGATTATGACTATTTTCAAGAAGGGTGTTAAAAGATATTACAACATTTAAAATTCACATTTTCCGCAGGCCTTTATGCTTTTATAATTTTCACACAGCAGTGGTTCTCAAAACTGTGGTCTCTAAAAAACAAAAATCCGTCAGTGCTCGGAATAGGGGAACACGTTTTAACTCATTTCACGCCTACCTAATGGGTAGATCCCAGTATGTGTGCTTTATGAGCCAGATGGAGACTGGTTAATTGACTCTACTATAATTACCTGCTCCCTGCTGGACTCATTAGCTACAGACAGCTCTATGTGTGCTGCCTCTTTAATCCAGGGAAAGGCCCTGTCACATACCTCCCCCGTTTGTTGGTATCTTGGGGAAGCACAGCTGAAGTCCATTCCTCCACTCAAAATGAGAGTGGTTGGAGGGAGAGAAACCCTCAGCCACGCTGGGACTGAAGTCTTTCTCCAGGTGCCCTTCACTCCTCCCCGTATTTTTGGGGTTAGACTTTGGCCACCATCTGACACTCCTGATATGAACCAGCAAGGGTTGCCACCTTTCTAGAAGTTCGAGTCAACGATAGGTGCCGTTGTTGAAGAGGACATCAGTTCACAGTCTATGTGTCTGTGCCGTGGTGATGATCAGGGTAATCTGGCCTGTAATAAAGGGGTTATCCCGGCTAGTTACCCCTAATTCGTGTGAGAAGAGAAAGGGTTAATGTATAATGTACTATGTATGTATTCCAAAGCACTTTTATTCCCTGTGACTTCAATTCCCAAGTTTTGTTAAGCAGGCAAATGAGGTAAAGTGTTTTGTGATCTATGGGTAAGTACTGTGATTAATTTGGGAGTCGCCCTACAAAGTGTTCAGGGGATTAGTGACTGTATGTACTAATTTCTCAGAAACAGACTTGTAATGGGATTTGCATGTGAGTTACATTTGTATGGAGGGGCCTCTGATTTAATCAGATGAGTTCCTGCGAGATAAATGTGCATTGAGGACGAGCTGGGAGCTTTGGGAGTCCCTGAATACATAGGGCATCCGATGGCTTGTTGCCAAGGTGTCTGGAGATATTAAGGACTTCACCTGCAAGAGCCATAGGAGTGGGGATGGGCCAGATAACATTAAGTATCTGCCATCAACCCCTCCTATGGGTTAAACAATGCCCAGCCATTCAGCCCTAGACTTGGTGTTGCTGGGGGAGGATGGGGGGCACACCTGCTTCCCCAAGAGTTCCTTGCCTGTTTGTGATGGAATTCAAAACCCTATAAAGGTGTCCCCAACCCCTGAGTTGAGAGTGTTCGATGTTCGTAGTTGGTGGTTCGTGACTCTAATCCAGCAAGGAGAATTGCTAGCCAGTGTTATTCTGGATACTTCACCCTGTTCTTTACTGTAAGTGTTATTTTTAAGTGTCATTTGTTACAGTGTTGTGTTTGCCCGAAAGGGAATAAATCTTCAGTTTATTTTATCATTTTGTCCTGTTTAATCAGTGCCAGTATATTCGGCTTGAATCAGGTCTGGTCCTATAGACCGTACATGCAGATATATGTGCTTATATTCAGCGCTTGTTCGTCGGTCCTGGAGGACTTTTTTCAAGCATAGTCTTTCTATGATGTGCTTAGCTTCCTCACCTCTGTAAAGGACTCCTGGCTCAAGCTCCTTTTTCCACTTTACCAAGTCTTCTTCCCTAGACTATGGTAACCACCTGTGTCTAGTTCAGTAATCAATGATCGCGGGTGGTTCAACCTGGGCAGGTTTTTATCGACTCTGATTGGCCCCTGTGACATCTCTGTTTGGTAGTCGGTTAGTTACCTTTTCTACACTGACCGAATCTTCAATGTGTGGGGAAATTCCAAGTGATGTCTGGCGGTGTATCTCCTGCTACATTAGCACCGTTTTGAAGCTCCTTGAGTACCAAGGGACCCCCCGTCTACATCTTTCTCATCTCACAGGCTTTCCACAACAGCATGACCCCCTTATCAGTAGAGAGGTCATTTGATTTGGTTCAGATACTTACATTCCAGTGCATCAATTTGGTTGCAGTTCTTCTTTTTTGAGTTGGCAAACCTGTAGTCTTGTGCCTTTTCTCTTGCAAAGACAACTAGTATTGTATCTTTAGGGGCGTGATCACAGATACAGGTCTGTCTCATTCTAGCCAAACGAAAAAGGGGAACGGAAACACAAAATGATTGTCCCCTAAAAGAATTCACTAAACTGCACACCACCAAGTGTAAAAAATAACTTTTATGAATTTACTTAAAACATATATACCAAAGAATTGTGTAACGTGAATTAAAAATGAATTAAATCAAACACATCAGGCATCCAGGTCATCAAATATTGATTTTGCTATCCAATTAACATGCTAATGTTGGTGGGATAAGAAGACATATGATGCTGTAAGTCGGTATTAACCCCTCTGGATCAGCTGTGAGACCAGATGGTAAGTATATACGTCACGAGAACAATATGAATGAATATCCAATCCTCCTAATATAATATATACCATTGAACACCTCATTAGTTATTATCAGTTTTATGAGGTGCAAGTACTGTAGTGAAAAAGCTGACACTCATGGCACCTGTTGGTGAGTTCACAGCATAACTCTGTGAAGACACATTTATCATATGGATAGGAGGATAGCAACCAAGCTCACTGACTGTAAAAACTGGGACTAAATTAACCAATTACTAAGGTCTATACACACTGAACCAGGAGACTGCAAACACACATTAAAACAGCTCCAAGTTGGAGACTGACACATCACTCCCTATCCCTTTCCTGTTGTTTTCTCATTCTAGCCAAAGACTGAAACCTTATAGTGGCTATTTTCATTTTGAGTAATCTGATTGGGCCATGTGGGCATGGTAACATGACTGGATTTGTATTGTGCTTCTCAGTCATAATTCGGTTCTTTCTTTTCTGAATTTTGTGGAAAGGCGATTGTAGTACTGAGACAGTATTGTGGGTGCGCTTATAGCAACACACAAGCTTGCTTTGTTGTGATGTAGGACCTGTATCTGGATGAATCATACAACACCTTACTTCATTTTCCTGCAGCATCTTTTCTGCAGATACTTCCTAACATTTGACTCATGTAAAATGACACATTGCTTGAAATGTTCATAATTCTTTCTTTGTCACTTGCATGCTCCATATTAACTGAAGAAGGCAGGTTGTTCTTCTTTGGCAATAATCTGGCAATTTTTCCTTCCTCATATGCAGCCCGGTAAGCCTAGCTTCGTTGAGCGTTTTCACAGTACCTATCTCTCTCCAATCTCCTTGGATGAGAGCTCGACGTATTTCTGGATTGTTAGCACGCTTCTCTTCTTTCTTTCTGAGTCTGCTCTGAACTGAGAGAGTCTAATTGCAGACACAGGGATTTGCTCTTTTCCTGGTGAGAGCACCCTCTGCTCTTCCAGTGGTCATGTACTTCCAACTTTCCTCATTGGAGTTGTTGTCTTCTCCTTAACTTCTTTTCTGGCTTAAGCCAGATATGAAACCTCCTCTATCGGCTTCTATTCTTTCCACAGTCTCTATAAGTCTCGGGCCTTCTAGTTGTCCTCCTTCCATTTATGCACGTCGAGTGAGGCTCCAGTGTCTCCTGGCGTGACACTTCTAGCTCTAGGTTGAGGCATGAAGCTCTTTCCGAGAGACTTCAGACCCTGTACTTAGACTGCGGACCATCTTTTTGAGAGACTTTCAGCTCACACACGAGACTGAAATTCCTTTTTAGAGATTTCCATTTCGGAATAGAGCTGGTGTGAGGCTTCCAGCTCTATTCGGAGAGTGTGAACCTCATTCTGGAGGATGTCCAGTCTGCCCTGAGACCGCTGACCTCCTGAACGAGAGATATCCGCTTGTACTGAGATTCTGAACCTCTTCCCAGAAGATCTCCCGCTCAACACACCCAGACTGTGAAACTCTTTCTGAGAGACTTCCAGCTTGTCACAGAGACTGTGAATCTCTAACCAAGAGACTTCAAGCGCATCCTGAGGCTGTCAAACTCCTTTCAAGAGGCTCCAGCTCTACACCGAACTGAGAGACTCCTTCTGAGATTGTTCAAGCTCTACATTGAGACAGAGGGCCTTCTTTTGAATCTCCTCCTGCTTCTGCTGCAAGTCCGTAACAACTTAATCCAGCGGCTGTTTCTTGACCATGTTGGTAATAATAATGGTGTTTGCCATCTTCACCTCAGTCATCGGAGTCATCAAAGTCACTACGGAAATGACGCTCTATGTTCATCACGTCAAAGGCGAGGGTGGAGAAGACCATTCTGTAGCTTGGCGTTAGCTTCCATCTCCTTTTCTAATCGTTCACAGAGATGAGACACAGTCATGCCTACCCGTTTGCAATGCATCTTCAGGGCTGCTCAAGGGATAGTCACTTATTGTTCTGGCTCCGTTCCCTGTATTTGTTTTTTGAGGGTTTCTCACTGTCACAACCAGACGGACACTTCTTTGGGGAACATGACTTGGGCCCCTCTGTAGATTCTCCCATTCCCAGACGGATCTTCCATTCACTCTAGGCTGCAGTACATCTCAGCCCCCTTCTGATGTTCAGGGTCACCTATGGACGTGTCTACAACTTCCACGTAAGCTGAGAACCTCTTTCTTTTTCCACCTTTTTGCTGTGGATGACTCTGTCCCATCAGGGATACAGGGGTCTCCTTCTTTGTTTGAAATTCAGCAGTTGGACTTCCGGTGATGTCAGCTGGTATGGTAGCTTGAGGGAAGAGCTCCGAGACTCCCTGCCTAAAAGCACCTAATATCAGCACAAAAAACCACCAAAATAAACACCTTTTCGGGGACCCGTCTAGGTAAAGGCCTGGAGTGGCAAACAAGCAAAAAGAACAGAACCAGGACATCGCTAAGTTTTCTGCAGTCAGTTCCTAAATCGCAAGTCGAGAGCTGAATCCCTGACTCCCCAAGATGGCGCTGAAGAGACTCTCAGGGACTGAGGCAAACACACGCGGTGCCGGGGAAGTTTTGGGACAGAGGAGAATCGGTTTGAAAGCAACAAAAACATACCTTGGGAACCTATTTGATCAATTCTCAATAAAGATGAGACACAACTTTCAAGAAACCTTCAAACAGCTATCACGGGGGTCAAAAGGAGATAAAAGAACTCGCAAGCGCACAGATAAAGTGGAAACAAAACTAGAAGAAGTGTCCCCTCTCTCAAACATCTGCTGAGAAATTCAGCAGTTTAACTGCATCCACCATGCTTTCTTGCATTAGCTGGTGGAAATATTCAGCGTTCAGCTAGTCCTGCTCTTGCTGCTACCAATCATTTCACGTGTCATAAAGACCTATCTTTCAGTGTGTAGAGTTCAGGCAGCTCCACCATCCTAGGGATGTTTTGTGAGTGCATCGCATTTCAGACCCACATAAGAGACATCCTCCTCCTATCAGTATCCTCGTAGGACCAGAAGAGACACTCTTTCTGTGTGTCCGGGTTCACTATAGGACACCACATTTTGCCCTCCATTTTGCCCGGTTCAAGTGTATTCTTCCCCCTGACCTGGGAGGTGCTATTGTAGTGATTTTCTCCTTATATGCTACAACCCCAGCTTGTAGCCTACAGGTGGTTAGACTTCACTTGCAAGTTCGTAGCTCTCACAGGCATCTCTGTAGACTTTTATTTCTTAAGCAGCCATTTTAAAAACCCATGGGATTTTTTGTTTGTTTGTTCCCTGCACACGTTGGTGGGGTAGACTTAGGTCACAGAGTCAATACCTTGCGTGTAGTTCATCATCTGTCGCCGTCTGCATGTGGCTTTTCTCAGCGCAGTGTAGCTTTCCTGCCTGGATGTGTACCCTTTAATTCTGCTCACTGTAGCAAACAAAAGCACACATTGTCCCAGATGTTTTCCGTGGACCCTTTGAAAATCAAGAGCCACCTCTCGTCCACAACTTCTGACACCGTATGTAGGAAACAAGTCCAGAGGTAATAACCGGGGAGACATATTTAAGGGAAAATAAACTTGGCTTTTATTTGCCTGTGGCTTTAAAAACGTTCAGTACAGCTTTATAACACATGCAAAACAAACAAACACCTATCCATTTGTTGGGCTAACTCATACTTCCCTGTCCCTATATGCAGGGCTCGGAGGATAGGCCTCTTACTACCAGCCTCTGACCCAAGTCCAAAGAGTAACTGTTATCAGTGCGGGTCTGGTTGGTGTCCGTGGGGTGCACCCCTGGCGGGTTACAGTGACCGCGCGTGGTCTTGGAATAGAAGGCTAGCTCCCTGGGATCCCTCCTCTGTCAGCATACACCTCCCATGTGCTACAGAGATCTGTCCTTTGAATCACTCTAGCAGCACAGCCCTCTGTGCTCAAGAGACCTATTGAGTTTGTGCAGCACACATTTAACCTGCATGATGAGCCACAGGGAGAGTGGATAAATTGAATCTAGCTACAATTAACCACTCCTTGCTGACTCAACAGCTACAGACAGGCACTATCTGTGCTGCCGTTTAAACCAGGGAAAGGCCCTGTCACAGCATCTTTTTCATGCTCTAACTCCAACCCATTGGATGTCACCTGCGTTGTCCCATAAGGCTCTGTTCTGGGGCCCCATCTCTTTTCAGCTTCATTAGTGATCTACTTACGCTTGTAAGGGAGCTTCATGCACATGTGTGTGGATGACACAATATTATGTGCACACCCCTAGTCTCTCTTACCTCCATACACTTCAATCTGATTTTCAAGACTTAAAAACTGGATTTCCCAAAACAATTGTTTTTAAACACTGACAAAACTGTAACAATGGTATTTGGGACTAAGGCTAAATTTCTACAGCTCCTCCAGCGACAGATCTAGAGATCAGAACCAACTCTAACACCATTCTATCCCCTGGCACTATTTTTAAATTCTGGGCATATGGTTTGACTCCCATTTAACATTTGGGTTTATATGATACTTTGGCATCCTAAACCTATGCCAAAACTAGTGTATAGCAGGGTGGGAACGTCCCCCGCGGGCCTTATCATTTGGTCCGGCCCCCGGAAGCCTGCAAGAATGGTTTAATTTTTTTTTTAAAACTCCCCCTCTCCTGATTGGCTGCCCGTGCTGTCACTCCTGCCAAGATTTTTTTTTGGGCCCCCGCACGCCTCTTCTACAGCACGCCCCCTCCCTTCTCTCCTCCATTAAGGGCTCGTTCAGGGAGGCAGCTGAGGACCTGGAGGGGGGGCGTGCGGGAGGCATGCTGGGAGTTTGCTGGCGACATGTGGATATCCCCCAGCTGCCTTTTAAGCTTTGGGGAGGGGCGGGGCTACAGCTGCAGGTTAAAGTATCCAAGCTGCAGCCATGAAATCATTCTGAAGAATGATTCCATTGGCTGCCTTGGTCCCTGTGACCGCTTCAGCTCCAAGAAACAAAATTTTCGTTTACTGAGCTGGTCGTCAGCGGCAACGCCTGGCTTCGGAGGCAGGCAGGAGCTACCTTGAAAACAAGTATTCAAATTGAATACTTTGTTTCTCACTGCAGCAAGCACGTCAGCACGCCCTCCCTCCGAAGCCAGCACCCTGAACGAGGCCTAATGCCGGCTCCTTAGGCTCCGCCCCCCTGTCCCTCCCTTTAGGCTCCGCGGGCCAGTCTCTCAGCAGCACTGGCCATGCTGCTCCAGCAGCCCATCCCCGGGCCCAGGTAACCCACATCCCCCTCCAGACACCTTACCCCCCCAAGGGGGGAGAGCGCTTATTATTGTGGTGTTTACAGAGGTGGGTTTATTGTGTGTGTGTGTGTCACTGTGTATGTATCTGTCACTGTGTGTGTGTGTCAATGTCACTGTGTGTGTGTGTTTGTGTGTGTGTGTGTGTGTGTGTGTCAATGTCACTGTGTCTGTTGTGTGTGTGTGTGTGTGTGTCAATGTCAGTGTGTGTGTGTGTGTGTGTTTGTGTGTGTGTGTGTGTGTGTGTGTGTGTGTGTGTGTGTCACTCTCCACTATGTGTGTGTGTGGTGGTGTTTGTTGTGTGTGTGTGTGTCACTCTCACTGTGTGTGTGTGTGTGTGTGGTGTGTGTCACTCTCACTGTGTGTGTGTGTGCACTCTCACTGTGTGTGTGTGTGTGTGTGTGTGTCACTCTCACTCTGTGTGTGTGTCACTCTCACTGTGTGTGTGTGTGTGTGTCACTCCCACTATGTGTGTGTGTGTGTGTGTGTGTGTGTGTGTCACTCTCACTGTGTGTGTGTGTGTGTGTGTGTGTCACTCTCACTGTGTGTGTGTGTCCTCTCACTGTGTGTGTGTGTGTGTGTCACTCTCACTCTGTGTGTGTGTCACTCTCACTGTTGTGTGTGTGTGTGTGTGTGTTGGTGTGTTGTGATGTGTGTGTGTTGTGTGTGTGTGTGTGTGTGTGTGTGTGTGTGACTGTCACTGTGTCTCTGTGTGTGTCACTGTCACTGTGTGTGTCACTGTCACTGTGGTGTGTCACTGTCACGTGTGTGTGTCACTCTCACTGTGTGTGTGTGTGTGTGTGTGTGTGTGTGTGTGTGTGTGTGTGTGTGTCTATCACTGTCACTGTGTGTGTGTGTGTGTGTATCACTCTCACTGTGTGTGTGTGTGTGTCACGCTCACTGTGTGTGTGTCACTCTCACTATGTGTGTGTGTGTGTTGTGTGTCACTCTCACTGTGTGTGTGTGTGTGTGTGTGTCACTCCCACTATGTGTGTGTGTGTGTGTGTGTGTGTGTCACTCTCACTGTGTGTGTGTGTGTGTGTGTGTCACTGCTCCACTGTGTTGTGGTGTGTGTCCTCTCACTGTGTGTTTCTCCCTCTGTGTGTGTGTCACTCTCACTGGTGTGTGTGTCACTCTCACTGTGTTGTGTGTGTTGTCCCTCTCACTTGTGTGTGTGTGTGTGTCCACTCTCACTGTGTGTGCTGTATGTGTTTGTGTCACTCTCACTGTTTTTTTGGGGTGGTTTTTTTTTTTGGGGTGGGGTT
>WSYH01008440.1:0-29132 GCA_036426205.1 Ascaphus truei | reverse complement strand
TTCAAACTAACCCATTCGCATTCACTAACCCTTTCGCTTCAAACTAACCCCTATTCTGCATTAAACTAAACCCTATTCTCATTCAAACTAAACCTCTCTGCTTCAAACTAAACCCTATCTGCATTCAAACTAACCCTATTCTGCATTCAAACTAAACCCTTTCGGCATTCAAACTAACCTATCTGCATTCAAACTAAACCCTATATTCTGCATTCAAACTAACCCCTATTCTCATTCACACTACCCCTATTCCTGCTTCCACACTAACCCTATTCTGCATCAAATTAACCACCCTATTTCTGCATTCAACTAACCCCTATTCTCATTTCCAAACTAACCTATTCCTGCATTCAAACTACCCCTATTCTGCATTCAAACTAAACCCTATCTGCATCAAACTAAACCCTAGTCTGCATTCTGCTTCAAACTAAAACACTATTCGCTTCAAACACCCCCTATTTCTGCAATTCAAACTAAACCCTATTCTGCATTCCAAACTAACTATGCTGCATTCCAACTAAACCTATTCTGCATTCAAACTAAACCCTATCTGGCTGTCAAACTACCCCGATTCTGCAGTCAAACTAACCCTATCGCATCAAACTAAACCTATTCTGCATTCAACTAAACTCTAATTCTGGCATTCAACTACCCCTATTCCTGCATTCAAACTAACCTCCTCTTCTACATTCAACTAAACCCTATTCTGCCTTCAAACTTAACCCTATTCTGCAATTCAAACTAACTCATATTCTGCATCAACTAACACTGTTTCTTGCATCAAACTACCCTATTCTTATACCCCGCTGCATTCAAAATAACCCATCTCATCCTAACTATTCTGCATTCAAAACTAACCCTCTGCATTCAAATTAAACCCTATTCTATGGGGGTCTCATTCAAACTAACCCGTTATTCTGCATTCAAAAACTAAACCCTATTCTGCATTCAAAGAAACCCTGATTTCTTGCATTCAAACTACCCATCTGCATTCAACTAACCCCTAATTCTGCATTCAAACTAAACCCTATTCTGCATTACAAACTGAACCCTTTCTGCATTCTACCGCATTCAAACTAACCCTATTCTGCATTCAACTAAACCCCTATTCTGCATTCAAACTACCCCTATTCTGCATTCAACTAACCCCTATTCTGCAATTCAAACTAACCCTATCTGCATTCCAACTAACCCTATTCTTCATTCAAACTAACCCATATTCTGCATTCACAAAACAACCCTATTCTGCATTCAAACTACCCCTATTCTGCATTCAAACTAACCCCTATTCCTGATTCAAACAACCCCTATTCTGCATTCAAACTAACCCCTAGTCTGCATTCAACTAACCACCATATTCGCATTCAAACTAACCCCTATTCTGCCTTCAACTACCCCTATTCTGCATTCAACCTAACCCCTATTCTGCATTCAACACAAAAAAAAAAAAAAAAACAATCACAAAACACAAAAACAACTGCAGAATAGGGTTAATTTGAATGCAGAATAGGGTTTAGTTTGAATGCAGAATAGGGTTTAGTTTGAATGCAGAATATGGGTTAGTTTGAATGCAGAATAGGGGTTAGTTAGAATGCAGAATAGGGTTAGTTTGAAGAAGGTCAGCAAGATTATCTTAAACAAGCTGCAGACAAATACAGCTACAGGGAACTTTGAAGAATGAATAAGGTCTATAGACAATTGACTTCCTTGAAGATAAGACTTTGGCAACATGTTTTACCTGGACTAAGCCAAGTCTACTAATACACATCCCCCTACACTAAGCCACAGTAAGGAGATACAGCTAGGGCGTGGGGGAAATAGAGTCTGCATGATGTACTGTACAGTAGAATGGAATAGGGATACTGTTTCCTTCAGCTATGTGTACTAGTGCTTTAGGAGAGGTCATTTGTCTCGACCAGGTGTTTGCTGAGGCAACACTGTTCTATTATCCTATTTGTGTACTGTGCTAATAAACAAAATGTACTTTTACAAATGTCTCCATGTTAAACTGTCCTTCCTTCAGTTACCGTGGCAACCTCAAATGCTGCAGGTTAACAAAATCATGATCGTTAACACTGAAAGAAAAAAAGAGCAGGACATGCTCAGGGGACAAGATAGTAACATTATAAGAATTACATTCCTACAGGGTTCTGGGGAAAGGGGTAGATTGCTGCCTTGACCCTTTCCTGCCCTAGGATGTAGCTACTACGTCGTGTTCTGGCACTGACTGCCCCACACCTCTGGAATGCCCTTCCCTTCAATATCCGACTAGCACCCTCTCTATCCCCCTTTAAGACCCATCTAAAATAAACACCTCTTTAATGAAGCATATAGGTAGCTCCATGGCTGATACTATACACCTCATATGCACTGGCCAAGGCACTCACCAGAACACCCTCCTACTATCTCTGCAAGTTCCCCCTACTTACCACTTAGATTGTAAGCTCTTCTGGGCAGGGTCTCCCTTTCCTATTGTTTTATGTCTAAAACGCTTATTCCTATTGTGTTTTAATATTATATCACGAGTACCTGGATGGCGCGATATGAATAAAGATATACATACATGTAAAAATGAATTCTCGTTGCCTTAGGGGAGATCGCGCCCCGCGTTCCTACGGAGCTCAGGACGCAATGATGGTGGAAGGGAGGGGGGGTGACTCCTCCCCTTTCGTTCCATCATCAGTGACGGAGCAATCATGTGACTGTGTGGGGGGAGCAATCATGTGACTGTGTGGGGAGAGCAGTCACATGACCGCAAGTGCAGGAGGGGCCACGGCAATCGCTGGCCCTTCGCATACAGAGGGATAAAGGAGATCCATCAACTCCTTCATGATCAGAGGCCAGCAACGCATTGCAGGGTTATCCACTGTTACCCTCTCTGCCACTAAAGGGGTTCTAATACTTACAGCTGCTAATACCCCCGGTGCACAAGACCAACAGCCAACAGCCGACATCACTGCGTTCAAAAGCTTTTTCTTTTTGTGTTTTTTTTTCTTCTTCTTCTAGGTGGGAAGCTAGAAAAGCTGGAGCTGAGCCGGGGAGCTGAGCCGGGGAGCTGAGCCGCAGAGCTGAGCCGTAGTGAGCCGCAGAGCTGAGCAGGGAGCTGAGCCGCGTAGCTGAGAGAGCAGACGAGCTGAGCCGGGGAGCTGAGCCAGACGAGAAGCTGGCCGCGGAGCTGAGACGGGGAGCTGAGCCGGGGAGCTGAGCCGCAGAGCTGAGCCAGGGAGCTGAGCCGCGTAGCTGAGCCGCAGAGCTGAGCCGGGGAGCTGAGCCGCGTAGCTGAGCCGCAGAGCTGAGCCGGGGAGCTGAGCCACAGAGCTGAGCCGCGGAGCTGAGACGGGGAGCTGAGCCGCGGAGCTGAGTCGGGGAGCTGAGCCGCGGAGTCGAGCGCGCAGCTGAGCCGCGCAGCTGAGCCGCGCAGCTGAGCCACGGAGTCGTGGGCTGAGCCGCGCAGACTGAGCGCGGAGTCGTGAGCTGAGCCGCAGCAGCTGAGACGCGGAGCTGACCGGCAGCTGAGCCGCGGAGGCGTGGAGCTGAGGCGTAGCTGAGCCCCGCAAGCTGAGCCGCGGAGCTGAGCCGCTGAGCTGAGCCGGCAGCGAGCCGCGCAGCTGAGTCGCCGGAGCTGAGCCGCGGAGCTGAGTCGCGCAGTTGAGCCGCGCCGTGAGCCGCGGAGTGAGCCATGGGTGCGCGGAGATGAGCCGTGGAGCTGAGCCGCGGAGTCGAGCGCGTAGCTGAGCCAGGAGCTGAGCGCGGAGCTGAGCCGCGAGTCAAGCTGCGTAGCGAGCGCGGAGTCGAGCGCGGGCTGAAGCCGTGGAGGAGCCGCGGAGCTGAGCGTCAGCGCGAGCACGCAGCTGAGCCGCGGATCGAGCCGCGGAGCCGAGCGTCGGAGCGAGCCGTGGAGCCGAGCCGCGGAGCTGAGCCGCGGAGCCGCGGAGCTGAGCCACAGTTATTTCGTTCTGGGGTCCCCCGGCTTCCCACGATTACATACCCCGTCATCATATAAAAAGTCACGTGGGCCAATAGGAAGCGCGGCAGATGACGTCACGCTTCCTACAGGCCCGCATCAAACGGAACTTTAAAACCGCCAATTGCTTGCCTGCCGGGGCTGTTACCAGCATGAGCTACAGCATTAAGTATCTCGGGAAGGCAGGGTTCAGCTCCAGAGAACCCCTGCTTCATACAGCACCTAGTATGAAAAAAAAGCAGGGGGGCAAATAGACGAAACGCTCTTTAAATTCAGACTCTACTCATGAAATCTGCGCTTTGAAATCCCATTTTATCCGCTTAGACTTTGTACGCAGAGAAAACATCCCAACAAAAGAACTAGTTTTAGCCAGGAGAACCAGCCAGTGCTGACCTGGGACAATAGCCCCTCAGAAGAATGGAGCTGCGTTGGCAGAGCTGCTAATCATTTATAAACATTTGCAGTGACATGGGGAGCTGTTCTCCAATGTGTGTCTGTGATCCCGGCCATTGGGTATTCCAGTTGGATTATTCAGAGGAATTTGAGCAAATGATGCGCTGTCACCAGCGTACTTGGGAGATAAAAACAAAAATGTCATGACATGAGGGCTTGCCAGAAGCGTTATATCTTTCCATCCCGAGATCTTGGATATGACCGGTATCCGGGTCATATGTAAAAAAAGAAAGAAAAAAAAAAAAGAATAGTGCTGTGGCTGATGCTGACGAGCACCAATCCCGCTAACTCGTTTTGCTGTGTTGGTCTTCACGGGGTAACAGGCAAGGTGGCAAAGTATTAACCCCGGGGTTCTCAACTCCAGTCCTCAAGGCCCACAACAGGTCAGGTTTTAGGATATCCCTGCTTCAGCACTGGCCACTGATTGAGCACCTGTGCTGAAGCAGGGACGTATTTGAGCCGTTGTGATGAAGCAGGGATATCCTAAATCTGACCTGTTGGGGAGCCTTGAGGACTGGAGTTAAGAACCCTGGTTTAACCCCTTCGCTACATGGGGACTCCTGCAGATTCAAATATGGAATGTCAGCATTGTACAAATTAACTGACATCAATTCTCCCCCTGACAGTTAGAGAATATACATTGAAGAGATACATTAGCTCGCGGATGTTTCAGGTCTGGGTTCCAGTATCCTCAAGATCCCTTCTTCTGGCTTCCAGACTGTTTTGACTAACATTTTGTCCTTCCGGGACACCCTGTGTCTCAATGTATTTTCCACGTGGGAACATGATATAATTGGAAACCTAAAGGTAAAACGTATACACGACTATGGCCAATGAAAATGCTATATAACGGATCACCAGCTGCTTGTGAGTCGCACAGTGGTAAGAAAAACGGCATCTGACAGAGAGGAGCTGGTTCCAATCCCAGGGTCTCTCCCCTGTGACATTGGGCGATTCAGTTTTTCTCCCTGTGCCTCAGGCACCAACATTTCATTATTATCTCTTTCCAGCAAGGGACCCTTGTGCCTGCAAATTCTGTATACGGTACGTATACATTATCTCGTTATTAATACCAAGATACATATATATCCATCATCTATAGCAGAGCCTTGTGATCCACTGCTGGCTGAAGGCCTCCACAGACATCTTCCAGGTACTGCAGGTGCAGCTTCTCTTCTCCACATTGCTCCAACATTGCTTGAACACAAACTTCAGTTGACTTTTTGAGACTCGAAAACTGGATTTCCCAAAACAAACTGTTTTTAAAACACTGACAAGACTGATGTAACAATGTATTTGGGACCAAGAGACATTTTTAAAGCTTCCAGTGACTGAGCTCCACCTATCTGAACAAGCTCTCCACCCCTACCACATGCAGCAACTTATCATCTGAGATCTGACTCCAAAGACTGTTCATTGTCCCAAGGTTCAGCAAAGTATTCCGGCCCGCTCCTCCTCTTCTTACCGTGCACCCCAAAACTGGAAAACTCTCACATCCACACCAGTTTAAGTTCTTTCAAACTAAAGCTGTCTCACATTTTAATCTGCGTCTGTAACTGTTACATAAGCCAAATATAATTATCTTTAACTGTTGCATGCGATGTCTTGTATAATGTAAACCCTGTTCATTTATTGTAACTGTATTGTAACCATGTTATTTGTCATATTAACTCTGTGCCCAGGACATAATTGAAAACGAGCGGTAACTCTCAATGTATTACTTCCTGGTAAACATTTATAAATAAATAAATAATAACACAATGTCTGATGACATCCTCCCATCTTTCTCTGCCCGTGTCTTAGTCTTTTAGTTTTACCTTGGAATCCAGGCAAGTTCCATCTTTCTCCAATGATTGTCATTTCTTCTTTGCGGAAAACAAAACTATATATACTTTCTCTAACCTAGATATCACAGGTAATATCACACTTAAGGGAATACTTTGATACCAAGAAAAAAAAAACAAAGAACAGCCAGAGGGGGGGGACCCTCTTTGCGGGCACTCAATACCCGACGGTCATGGTAGATTTTCTTTTAAATATGAAATCGCTCTGATGCGTATTGGAGCATCCGGAAAAAAGGGGGGGGACGGGGGGGACCTGTTAGTGCTACACTTCGAATCATGACCCTAATGATATATATATATATATATTTTTTTTTTAAACTATACTTTTATTTCACACATTATGAAAAAACACACATTTGTATCAAAACTAATGCTCATAGTGTGAGGGCCAGAGATGGATATATAATTTATCTCAACATTTACTGTCATAGGAACACCCCTTCATTCAGTTGATGTTGTACTATTGAGTGCAGTGAATGCTGTGTGGTTGTTTTTATGGGTAGAAGATGGTGTTATGGATTGCACTCTGTGCTGGGATGCTGAGCATCACCTAGAGGAACAACAAGTGCTCCAGTTACTAATTGAACATGGAAATCAGCTAAGATATTAAGGAGCAAACCATGGGAATAATTGTGCACTGCTGCTGCTCACATGTAATGTCAATACAACACATTGTACTTTTCCATAAGCTTCTGGGGGAGAGACATTCTTCCATTGTCTCAGTTTGTCTTAAAATATACTGTTTGAAACTCTTACGTAGTTACATAGTAGATGAAGTTGAAAAAAAGGCATATGTCCATCAAGCTCAACCTATGCTATATTTGAGAAGATACTTATAACCATATTTGTATTTACAGTATTTGATCCAGAGAAAGACAAACAAAAACCCAAGTGACACATTAAACAATGATATCTCATAAAGGGAAAATAAATTCCTTCCTAACTCCACATCAAGGCAAATCAGAATTCTTCCTTGATCCCATGTTTACTATTTGGTATATCCCTGTATACCCTTTCTTTTCTAAAACGATGTCCAACCTATTTTTGAAGATATCTAGTATCTGCCTCCAGTCTCCATGGGTAATGATCCCACAGTGTAACTGCCCTAACGGTAAAGAACCCTTTCTTTGTTGCTGGTGAAATCTCCTTTCCTCCAAACTTGAGGGATGACCCCGTGTCTTAGTACTGCCTGTGGGAGTGAATAGTTATTTTGAAGCTCTTGTATTGTCCCCGAATATATTGTGTATATAGTATCATATATCCCCTCTTAGACGCTCTTTTCTAATATAAATAAATCTATTTAGCTAGCCTCTCCTCATAAATCAGATTATCCATCCCTTTATTCATTTTGTGGCTCTTCTCGGCACTCTCTCTGTTCCATAATGTCTTTTTTTATGGAGTGTGCCAACATTGTACTCATATTCAAGGTGTGCTCTCACTACTGATTAAAAGAGGGCATACATATGCTTTACATTCCCTTTCATCCATTCCCAATTTAATGCAGATAAGATCTTATTGACATTCCTGTCTTCAGGATTGTCTCCTCCCACATTGTACTGCGTTGCGAAATATATTGGCACCATACAAATAAAGTAACACATTAGAAGAAAAAGTACCAAGGCAAATTTGAAGCACAAATAGGCAAGAGAGCATTCTCATCTGCAGCTCCTTGAACCAGTACATGACATGACTTTGCTGGATTTTGCCCAGTTTGAGAAACGAGCTTTGACAGTCCGTACAATGTACGACGCTTCGTTCGTGTCGCGGTGAAACTCTCGCTATGAATAAAAGTAATCAAAACTACAACCCAAAAAACCCCATCAAAAAGTCGCGAGGACGCTGAGGAACCTGGGGACTATTTATCAGAGTTTCCTGGGTGTAAAACGAGTGTGGAAAAAATTGCAACTTCAATGGGATTTCTCCTTTGATAAGGAAGTGGAGATTTGCAGCTGAGATAATCCTCTGAAATGTATAGGAGAAAATGAGCATTATTGTAGGCAAATGTTCTCTGATGGGATATTAAATATTTCATGCCTGGAAATAACAATGACACAATGAAAACGCAAAATAAGCACATGATACAGATAGTACTTTCGTGGGTACAGATAGTACTTTGTGGGTTATTTAAACAGGAAGAGTGGAAAAGACACTTTATATGTGGGTTTTTTTCAGAGCACCGGTCACAACTAAGGGGGGAGGAATATTATTCCAGAAGCTGATCTTGGCTGCTAAAAAAAAACATGTTCTGATTGCATGGGACTTTAATATACACAAAAATAAACAGGCAAGAAGCAACTAGTTGTGTCTTCAATTGAAGGGGCTTTCTGGACATCCTACTGATGGGATTTTATTTCCATTCGTTTTTGGGCCAACACGGACCTTGAAGTAATTGAATCTCTCATTTTAATATTTGAAGACGTAACAGATCTCCGGATCTATCCATCCACGTGGGTTTAAACTTCCTACTGTGGGGAGCGAGCGGAGCAGTGTTCACGCCGAAGTTCATAGCGACCTGATTCCTTAGGAACTTTCATGCTGAGTGTGTCGGGTGACACACAACTTCATTCATTGCTTTTCTATGGATTTAGCACCAAAAAAAGAAGATTTCCAAAAGGAGTCGCACTGCACCACGGACATTCAAGAGCCCAGGATCAGTCAAAGATCACAACATTTATCTATATACCACAACACCAATCTATAAAAATACAGAAACTTCTACGCGTTTCACACCTCGGTTCTTTCTCAAGGATGTCTCAATGGGTTTAAAGTGGTAATACGGTTATTTTGTATCTGTGCCCACTTGAATAGGTAGGCAATAGTAAAGGCACTCAAGAGGGATGGATATGATGGAAACTTTCAATACATAAATGGTTTCAGCAAATACAGAAGGGAAGCTATTTCAGAGACGAGAAGTAGTAGAACAAGAGGTCTGGGAGGGTAGCAGGGGAAGGGGAATTATTACCTCGCCGGAAAGGGTGGTAGATTCATGGAATGCCTTCCAACATAGGTGGTAAGGGCTAATATAGTAAGGAAATTTAAAAAAAAAAAAGATTGAGAGAAGGCTATCCTAAATAGGAAAGGAATCACGGATCAGATGGGGTCCAAGCTTTTAAGCAGATAGAAAATAGGCAGATAGGTGGACCAAGTGGTTTTTAATCTGTCGTCAAATTCTGTTTCTATGTCCAACAGAATTGACCTTGTGTCTGAATGTATCACAGGGTGTTGTTTTCAAATGGTTTGTGCAGATAGATTTTCTAGTTCATGAAAGAAAAAAAATGTATTTTCCCTCCCCAAAAATGTGTTTTCTAAAACGCAACGTACACGGCTGCTCATCATTCAAGTAAAATCTGCATCGGCGGCTATATGAGTTTTAGTTTAAATCTAAAGAAAAACAACTAAATACAAATAGAAGTATATATAACATTTTTTTTTTAACTTATTGAGTAACTACAAGGACACAATATGTGATTGTGAGGTGGTTATTGTGATTGTGTGATTGTGTGCTTGTGCGATTGTAAGAGCTATGCCATTGGCACTGAAAAGGAAAAAACTAAATAGTAAGGTTACTTCCCACATTCTATAAAATAAATAGATCCAATAAAATATATGATTCAGTCGACATTGGTAGTAATGATTGAGTACACCTCATTGTGAGTGAGAATTATGTAAAGGGATAGAGTCAATCAAAGAGGTAAGTCAATTCTTACTTATTGCTTGTGTTCTTGATAGTTCAAAAGTAGACAAAGGCGCTCCAGGCTTGATCCCTTCAATGTAATGTATATGCAATATGCAAATGAAAAGGAATAGGACAGGGGGGGGGTGGCGACAGAATAATGCTGTAGTAAGTCCCAGAACGGCCAATGATCCCTGAAGGGTAAGTAAGAGGTAAGAACCCCACTCAACCCTCATTGGGATGGTTTCCTGGATCACCCAGTAAGTATCAAAGATAATGAGAATATACTCACAGATGCCCCCGTCCCAAATCCTGATGGGCGTTGCAGCCAAGTGAGATGATGCTGATCTTGGAGAACAAAAGGAAAGCTGTGCACAGCCAGAGTGGGTCCCAAACCAATGTATTAAAAATTCTTCTTTATTAATCCATCTTAAAAGTGAGGTGTAAACACCTCCTAAGCGTTTCGTGTAGAGTACACTTTATCAAAGGAGTACATAGTCTTTTATTTTTTCTCTGATAGTTGTCCGGGGGTTGTTACCCCTATGGTCCCTACTTGTTCAGCATGGCGTTCACCTTCCACTGTGTAAAGATGGTGCCCCCGCACTTTCGGTAAACACTGCTTTGCTGATCACTTGTTTCTGTAATACATATATGCTGCAGTGCGCCTCCGGATCAATCCTTCGCTTCTCTGCTATCTCCGCTTCACTCATCTCATAGAATAACCCCTTATATTAAAAAGTAAAAAAAGGGAACATTATCTCCCATTAGGGTGGAAAAAAATTAGGAAACGGTGGGTATATGTACCAAAGTAGATGAAAAATATTTCTTTAAAAGATAATAAAAAAGCGCTTGTCGCGTTACAAAAAGCCTTGTATTGTTGCCTGCACGTTTTAAGCAGATGTGCACTCTTCATAGAAGCAATAATGAGGAGTGCATGTGTGCTTGAAACGCATAGGGCCTGTAAGAGCCCCTGTGCGCTTGAAACATTTAGCAACACTTTTTGTAAACAGCGACAAGAGTGGAGAAGGATTGGGTCCGTGCAGTGAAAGGCACTGATGCTGAAAATAGGACAATGGTTGATCAGGGGAGCCTGGTTCAAACCAGAGGGTCAGCTCCTGTGACCTTAGGCAAGATCTTGCACAAGCTTTCAGATCACAGAGTGTCTTTAGATATGGAAACTGCAAAGGATTACTCACAATGCATGTGTATGATGCCCAATAGCAGGTGAATGTTTAAATTATGGGTGAGATGGGAGGTCTTAAATGCTGTTTATCAAAATATTGCTCCAGTTTTGTACCAAGAGACTTTCAGAAATAATTCCAACTGTTTTCGTTTATACAAAAGCGTTTTATCCGTTTTTGCTTTCATTCCGGTTCTAAATCTTTGATACCAATAGTCTGAGACGAGAACAAGAGAGAGCAAACAGGTGAGTGTTGCAGCTGACACCTATCATTCAGTTGGTTGCAGTAGATATGGGTGTGAAAGGATATCCTTAAGGGACATACCTTGGCCAGGTCAAGGGTTTCTTCTTGCTTCAGTGCCAAAATAATATTTGCATAACAGCGAAACTATCTCTATTGCTTGAGCTTTCAATGTTGACTGAGTATTTTCTGATCCTGGCTTTGATAAAAGACGATAAGTCCATTGCATGCTAAAGACAGTCACGGTGCAGATCAGGATCAGGAAGGCTCTGCCCTTTTATTGCAAACAAGTGGTATTGACGCCTCCACGCCATGTGCTGATAAACCTGTGTACAGTAAGTTGGGCGCTCAACTTTCATCACAGTCATCTTTTTCTCTCATAACAACTACTTTAGCCAGCTCCTTCCAGTCTCGTTCTCGCGAGCCAAAAAAGTCATATTCGCGGTATGCCGTCGTCCATTAGGTGAACCCAGGCGGTGGCCTAGGGCGCAAAGGTCCTAGGGGCGCATTAATATAATAATAATGTTCCTCTTATTATTTTTATTTATTTATCTTTTTTGTTGTTTTTAAATTATTTTTCTTTTTTGTTCCGTATTTTGGCGCCATATTATTTTTATTTAGCGTCGCGCTGGGTGTGTGGTCGCACCCCCTGCAGCCCCGATTAGCTATGCACTTGTATTTGATTTGGGGCGCAAATTTTAGGTTTTGACCTAGGGCGCATGAAACCCTTGCCTGGCCCTGGCGGGTAACAAATATCTAAGCAAGTTTTAGTGAGAAGGAGTGGCTCAGTGAGTAAAGACACTGAATGGCACTGAGAGTTTGAGTGGGGAACCTGGTTCAATTCCCGGTTGTCAGCTCCTTGTGACCTTGGGAAATTCACTTTATCTCCTGTTGCCTATGCACCAAAACATAGCATGTTGCAGACGGGCAGGGACCTGTGCCGCAAAATGTCTCGTAAAGCGCTATGTAAAATAGCAGCGCTATACAAGAACCTGCATTATTATTATTATTATTACTAGAGATTGATTTTATTAGTTTATCAGATGTTACTGGAAAAATCTGAAAAACCTGATCTGGTGGTTGGTTTCAGGGTGGAGAACCCCGCTTTCATGAAAGGACAACTGGTAATCCCTCACATACCCAAAAGTACATATGTGTCCGAGTGTGTTTGTATGTACTGTATACCTACTGTATGTATATCTTTATTTATATGCACCCAAAGGGCTTTACAAAAGAGACAATACAGTACAGGGAATTATAAACAATAAGCGCTACAAGTGAAATCAGACAATAGGAAGGAAATCTCTGCCCGAAAAGTTACAATCTACTCAGTGTTTTGCATTCATATTTCTACCAAAAAGGTCTATATTAACAGTTTTGGGTTCTATTACTAAAGTCTGGTTGTTAAGCAGCCCGATTGGCTTTAATTTGTTAGCTTGACAGCAGGGGAGAACTTAAGACGCAGGTCTATGACGCTACCCAGAACCTCTGAAGAAGTCGCTGTCAGCGACGAAACGGGTCAGGAAGCACGTGGTACCAGGCATGTGTCATCACTCGCGACACGACCGTGGCGGGTGTGTAGTTATTCTTCGGCTGGTAGTATTGAGTGATCACCTCCTACCTGTTACGGACAGCTTGGAGCCGAAGGTTTTGGAAGCAATATTCACTAATGTTGTTTTTAATGAGATCTGTAAGTGCGCTTGATCCCTTTGTTTATTTTGTCCCTTCCCAATAAATGTATATGCGCTATGGGGTTGCGCTCTCTCTTCTTTTCAGGGTACTTGGGATTTGGTTGATCCTTATGAGGCAGATCATATCCCCACAGCAGGAATGGACTTTTATTTTTCCACATGGAAGGAACATTGGGACTGGTATATTATTGTTAGTGTTGTGTGTGTCTTGGATGTCCTGCTCTGTAATGTGTTATTGTGCATGCTCTGTTTAACCCCTTGTGTGCTGCTTGTCTAACATTATCTGGATTTTTGGATATTGATAGTTTGTATTTGGTTTATGAGTTTGTTCTTGAGATTAGCGCTTGCTATATTTGTTCTTTATTATATTATATATATATATATATAGATATAAATATATATATATAATATATACATATATATTATAATATAAAAATATAAATATATCTATATATTATATATATCTATATATATATGTATATATATAATGTACGTGGGTGTATATATTTCATTTACATACATTGTATATTTCCTTTGAGAAGCCAGTGCGTAGTTTTTTTTTTTATATAATGTTTTATACTTGGGAGACTGATAAAATAACATGTATATGTGACAAAAAATCCCGCACAATGATTTTTTGCAAATTTCAGTATTTGTACTGTATGAATTCAAACAAAATGCACTTTGCTGTGAAAGGGAAGCACATGCCCAATTAAAAATCATTACACAAAGGAGAATGATGCATAACTCCCTGCTGTCAGTTATGCTCGTTCCATGTGTCAGTCACTCAACAATATTTGAGGAGGTTATTCATTATCCCACCCTCTGTGAGAAGATTTTCTCAAGTTACCCTGTGATGGTTTTGGATGGATATCATCATTATAATTTGATCCACACTTTTTTTTTAGGAGACCTTATCCAACACTATTCCAATTAGAGACACTCACTTCCCCATGGTGATTATTCACATGCAAATATTAAAAGTACATCCCAAGTGGGCACAACACTAGTGTTTGGTGCCTGAGGCACAGGGAGATAAAGGACTTGCCCAAGGTAACAAGAGACGCCACCCAGGAATTGAACCAGGCTCCCCTATATTCATAATCAGTGTCATTATCTATAGAGTACGTGTATTACTCACTGGACTACTCTTTTCCAGTGGGGAGGTGTTTTGGGTTCTTTGGTCTTTGCTTTATTTTTGAAGAAAGTCACCCATTTGTGAAACCTTTCTCCTGTATACCGATGCTATTTGGTGTAAAATAATAAATAAACAATACCACCAGCGTCCCAAGTTTCATGGCATTGCTGAAATCACTTAGTGTCCCGTACACAACCCCCCACTTCCGCCTAATCGTAGTTTCTCTTCTGCAAAGAAAGTGAATTTGCCGTGGCCGGTCATTTGCTGGGCAAATATTATCACTGAATAAATTGGGGGGGGCTACGGATTTTCAGAATACTGGTATTCACGAGTTTATAGTTTTACTACGTTATTCTTTATGGGAGGAATTAAGTAATTTTTTTTATATCTCAAAAAGTTAATATACAGTAATATAATGTTTTAGTTAGGGGTTTGTCACGGCTCATATTAAAGCCAGTAGAGGCTATTTGTAAACTTTTAAAACTTTAACTGTATTTGCCCCACCTCTGCTGGAAAAATAATCCACTGCATTACAATGAAGAAACCTTGTATTTCTGTAAGTTACCCCCGTACTGACAACATCTAACTAACCCTGGGGCGGGCAACTCCAGTCCTCAAGGGCCACCAACAGGCAGGTTTCAAGGATGTCATGCTTCAGCACAAGTGGCTCAAACAGTGGCTCAGTCTCTGAGAACAAAATACGCCAAGGCTTAGAGGAAACACACAGTGTGAAAGTCACAGTTACACCACTTACAGTTATCACAGATCTCGTTTGTCCATCGCCAGAGACCAACAGTCACGTCTCAAAATCCCCTCACAGATGTGTATTCAGCAATCATGTCAACAGGCAACGATCCTTCCTAATTACCAGGAAACCAGCTCTGTAATCCAGGCACAGGATCAGGGAGGTGGACAGATCCTCCTGCACTATCCAATCTATCCTCACTCTAACCTACCCGACCCTGATTAATTGACATTATAAATGCTGATGGCGGCTCCTGGAAAAATAGACCTGGCAGAAAATGGTAGAGGAGGAGTTACCGCTGCGATTTCTTTACATTGCACAGCGAGGGCAAGAGAACTGAAGCAGATCCGAACGACGACCCAATTTACCGTTTTGGTTGTGTGTTGTGTGGTGGTTTTTTTTTACAGTATTGGAAGCAAGGTATCCTCAGGAACCGAACGTATTACTTTTAACTCCTTGTGTCTCCAGGGTGGTTCCTGAGGTCATTGCTGGGGAAGTTACTGGTGTTTCTGCTCCCGCCTGGGAAAAAATTTCACCTATCCTGGTCGCCAATAGAAAGCTGCAATTCATCGTTGGCCACGGCCCATTTGGATGTCTATTTAAATGCCCAGAGGAAATACCGGTAAACTAAACTGCTAAGTATTTTGGAACTTGTGGTCATGAGTAATAATTCATTATTTATAAAATGTGTTACCAGGAAGTAATACTATGAGAGTTACTCTCGTTTCAAGCATGTCCTGGGCAGAGGTATGATAACAATACATGGTACATTAAATAAACAGGGTTACACAGGGTAGACGTGAGGACCCCCGCTTCAGCTTAATAATAATGCAGGAAAGGATGATGTGCTAATTGAGTAATGAGTAACGCAGCAACCAGAGAAAAAAGAACCCCCAATTTGTAGCACTCTCTCACCAAGTGGATAATTAATGTGTTAGGTTAAATTAGATTCATTGGAGCGCAAACGATAAAATGTAGGGCTTTTAAAAAAACAGGAAATGGCGGCACTGTGAATCCAGTAGAGAGTAAACCCCGGATTACAGACAATGCTTGGTTCAGTGTATAATGATATACACTGTCCTTGGTGAATCTATTATGAAAGAAATCCACCAGTAGAAGGTGGGTGGAGGAGGGAGATACATACTAAAGTACCAGAGTTAAAATGCCAGAAGTGCAGGGACAGTAGTGATTGGTGACACTGAAGAAAAACCTGTTGGTAGGTAGTCACGTGTATGGCAGTACACAGTAGATGCGCTGCATCCATGAAGTGTCAGTAATAATCTGAAGTGTCAGATGACTGCCGAACTGTAAGGATCCAGGGTGAGTGAACCGCATGGTAATGCGCGGTGAGCAAAGATCCATAATATAGATAATTGCTACAACTGTTGGTAACCATGGTTAGATAAGTACACTGTGATAATTGCTGTATAATTGCTCGTGTGAAAGGCATCTCTATTGGTAGATCTGTGCAAGACACTGGCGCTCCTAATATAAACAGCTGCGTTGTAATTGATTGCACTGCTGGAACTCCTAGTAAAAAACAAAAGGAGACGTAACTAAACGATAATCCTGTATTGGGACAGTAGTAGCAGCGTTATCTCTAATAAAGAAGCCTGCAGCTTAGTAGTACAACGTGAGTATAACCATGTCAGGAATAGGCACCTAGGGTTAATAATGTGGTATAATCAAACTCCCTGATAAAAACACCACAGTTGTAGCCCCACAAAAAGGATATACCCCCAAATAGGCTGGTATATTAGATGTAAAAACTATTGACAGATGTAGTTGAACACTGCTTAGGATAAATTATAGCCTGATTAATTGTCAGATTATAATCTGAGGTTGAGGGTGGATGCAGTGAAAGAGGGTATGCAGGTAGTCCGGGTTATATTTACCCAGTAAGGTTACAGGCTGTACTGTAAGTGCCTTAATTATATGTCTTCCCCTTGGAGGGGTGCCCCGTAGGACCGTCGGATTGAACCAGAGAATATTTGAGCAGGAGCAGGGCAGCCGAGTACTCCCATGTACTCCCGGAAGTCTATGTCTCGATTCAAATGATCAGCTCTGCGACGTGAGATGTGATCAGAAGTGTATGCGCGTGCGTTTCGCGAGGAGAGCGCTTTGTCAAAGGACAGTGGGGGGGGGCCCTCCTACTTGCCTAACAAAGAGTTCTCTCTCTCCTGCTACAGCACTGTCCAACACCTCAAGAACGGAGATCAGGGTGCGGAAACGGGGGAGGGCACAGGATTTTATTTTGTGGGGGTGTGTGGGGGGTACAGAGGCACGCTTCTTTCCAAAGCATTTAAGTGGCAATGCCGGGAGCACGCAAGGCCTCTGTAACTTACTTGGATTCGAGAGATGCATCACCATGGGAACACACGTCAAATGATGGTGTGTAGTGTGTCACGTGATCTCACGTCGAATGTCCCACACGGCGTCATTTGACGCGGTTCCTAGGTAAGGGGGGGGGGGGGGGGGTTGCGAGAACTGGGGCTGAGCATGCAGGGCCGCAGCGCAAGACGCAGATGACCGATATGGGTATCTACATCATGAGGGGCAATACTACAGGTCCATATTCCTATCTATGCCATCAAGGCAGGCGTGTGCGCAGAGGGAGATCCCATAAGTGGTTATTGTACGAGCGGATGATTGGCGGCACTGTGGTTCCAATCAGAAGCATGGGAACCCGAAACATAAATCCTCCCGCGCTGCAATCCACACCGTCACCGATCCTTCTGATTGGATGTTTGTCCGGCAGTAAGTTGTGGGTACCTCTACTGTATAACGTCCGTTTTTATGTTTTGCATAATATAACGTTATGAGCCCCGACAATGAAGTTTTGAGACTTGGCCTTCGTTATTTATTTATAACAACATTATATAGAGTCCTTATACAGAGCGCTGACATTAGTTAGTTATTAAACTTGTTTGGTTGGTGGGCAGGGGAGGGAACATTATGGACCGGCTTTAAGAGCTTGCTTGGTGGGGGAGGCAGGGTGGGGTAATGTCTTGGATTTAATATGGTTGGCGCATGGTGATGGGTCGACAGTGGGGACAGGAGTGTTAATTGGATCTAGATGGGTGGGTGACTTTGGAGTGTTTTGGAGAGGCGTTAGGAAGGTTTAGGATGGGGTGAGGTAGGGGAGACATGGGCGTTGGGGTGGGGCGAGGGAGGGATTGAAAGGATTCATTCCTAAAGAAGTACCAAGTGCAGATTAGTGGAATATATTGTTGTTTAGCGGTAGGCTTTTCTACAGTTGTAAAGTTGTTAATGTATTTCAAAAGACCAAACTAAAAAATGGTTGTACAGGTGTTACATGCCTAAGTGCTTTCACTTATGCAATCCAATATATGTGCTAAACGAACTGGGAGAGGCAATCCAAGGGGGAGATTGTTTTTGAATAATTATAATTTTTATATAGGGTTGAAGCAGGGGTCTCCTCGAGCTGATTCCTGTTAATTTCAGTCTGCCCCCCAATGACCACCTTGTTCTGGAGCAGCTATCGGCACCTACCAGTAGGTAAGTATGCTCCAAAAGTAGGATGTCCCCGGAGTGAAATGAATGGGGTTCAGCTCGGGGGCCCCTTGCTTCAAATATATTATATATAATATATAAACTGTTAAATGCCAAATTTGCTTCACACTCATCAGAAACTGTAATAGCTTTGTGTAATGACAATGAGATTAAGTGGTGCAGTATGACATTGCTAACATAAAGTGTATATTTGAGCTGCTCCCGTGTAGCTATTTCACTGTATCCCCGACGCCTCTTCGGGAACCTCCTGGAACCCATACCATACATAGTGTGGGAAGGATTTATGTTACCACACACGTGTTCCTAACATTGTATTTATATCTTATTTGTATAGCACCATCCATGTACATAGCGTTTCACAGCAGTAACACACGTGACCAATAACAGGAGACACAGGGGGATAAGTCGCTCCGACATACAAGAAAACATTAAGAACAGGAGTCCCTGCCCCGAGAGCTTACAATCTAAGTGGTAAGTAGGGAGAAGCTAGAGAGGGAAGTAGAGTTTGGGTAGAAGGTAAAAACAAAATGTATTGGAAAGCTAAGGTGTTTGTGTTGTGTGTGTGATATACATAAAGACTAGGACTTTGGCACACTGACTCCAGTATAGAATACCACTAGATATATTGTTTGGTATAAATAACTCTTGTAATGAATATGGTGAAAACGTTTTAGGAAAGATACTGAGATTTCTTAAGTATAAAAGAACAGACAATGCATTTGACGACACAGGGCGCATAATGTTTCCAATGAATTAAAGGATGCTGGTAATAAACTCAACGTGGTGGACTAACATTGGTCTGGCAGATGTCTGAGCTGCCTGTTGTACATGTGCACTTTGGACAATGGGAATAAGGTGAGAGCACACGCAGCACAATTGCCCAAAGGATCAATTGGGATGACAGAATCCAGCCTTACATATTGAGAAGAGCAGGGGGGGAATTTAGGAAGCACTTAGCCATGATGGAGCTAATTAAATACGACCTGTAATGTTCCTGGACAGGGGGCCCAAAGAGCCTGTGAAAAAGAAAGCATGACGGATGCAGCTACTGTATTGGCGCATGAGTTGTGTTTTGGAAAGTGACCTGGACAAAATGATCCTTGTAACATAATAATAGCCTCATTTTTTCCCCTCTTTTAAAGCTCTATGCATGCCCAAGGGTTAATGTCACAGCCCGTTTCAAAACTTGGTTCAGCTGTCTTGGCATTGACACCAATAGCAGACAGCAAAAGACTGCATGCTTTCACCTAACTTGTCCCCAAGAGCGTCCAAGAATGATAACCAAGGTGCCAAGGAGCTCTGTAAGGGCCCCACAGGGGCCAATACATTACATGGACACAAGTGCAGATCTGCCCAGGCTTGTTTACAGAACCTTGAAACGGATAACTTTCGTTAAGTCATTTTCAATCTTCTCAGTGAATAAAATGACAACGAACAACACCTACTTGAGAGTGGTCAGGAAGGACAGGAGACTGTTAATATCAAGCATCCTATGAGAGGGGCCTTGATATATTATTGTAATGCATGTTATAGTGGCATAGAGCTGGGAAAGAATACACGCTCCCATAACACACCAGGCGTCCCCATAGTGTTTAGACCTGTATTTGCAGATTATACCACAGTAGAAGACAGGGTTGAAAAACCCACCCTTCTCACTTGCCAAACATAAACAAGGTTTCACTGGAGAAAAGGTTCAAAGGCCATAGGGCCAAGCGATTTGCATATGAACAAAATCCAGTGTGGACATCATTAATTCATAGTAGTTTATGGTGGGCTATTGGCCCAGCCGTGCTTGTGTGTACGTATGCAACTGATATCGTACAAAAGAGACATACGGTACAGGTATTATAGTACAATAAAGTGCAACAAAGTGGACAATAGGAAACGGAAATCCGCCTTCAGCAGAGCTACAATTCTAAGTGGGCATTGTGGGAGATTAGGGCTATTTTATTAGAGTGTGAAGCCGTGCGCGGTGCTGTGCGAACGCGTATCGTGACCGTTGCCGCACGCTTGTGTGTGTTATGTGAGCGGGAGTGAGAAGGTTAATGGGTGTGTGTGTGTTTGTGTGTGGTGTGTGTTGTGTATGTGTCATTTATAGTTATTTATTAAAAAAAAAACCAATTATTCGTAAAATAAAAATTTTGTAACATGTGCGACCGTACGGACACACCATACTACACTACAATAGACATACATCACACATGCAGACATAACACACACACAACAAACTTTCACGCGCCGGATGGTGCAGCGCGAAAAAGTTATTTCAACGTCTTCCGCGCTGTCGGCCGGAGGCCAAGCGCTCAATGCAGTGCGAACAGGGGCCCTGTTAGAAGGGCGGACTTAACTCAGCCAATATAAGTGACTCGCACTCGGCACGGCGAGGGGCAACGGCCACTATATATAGACCTTACAGAGGCAGCATGTGAGGAATAACGTGCGTAGATGGCAGTGCTTGGCCACAATAGTGAAGGAGCCGACTGCGTGTTGGCGACAGTAGCTATGAATGGGCTATGGTGAGGCTTCTTTTAAGGTTAGTTTTAAGGTTTGTCTAAAGGTGGGGGGAAGTGCTTGCGTATACACATGGACAGGGAGGGGTTCCACAGGTAAGGAACTTTTACATAAGTAGATTAACCCATAACTAGTGGGTGCTTTGGCACAATAAACTGATAATATTACAGGACGTTCAATTAAGTGTCAATGGTGATGCTGTGGCGAACTAGTGTAATAGATAACATATACTCATGATGCATGGGTTGCGACTAATATTGCAGATAATAATTTAGGCAAATGAACCCGCCCGCCATAAAATGATTGCAGGTATCTGCGACAGAGGCGATAACGGAATGCTGAGAGGTCAGTAACAGAGAAGTTACCTCATCCCAATCTTTGGTGTTTAGTTTGATTATTACTGTAGAAATAGGGGTGGATAAGGATGGTAAAATTCACAAACAGTAATGCTAAACTAGGGTACATAAAAAATGGAACCCCTTGCTGAGCATGATTGACCAAAGAATACCCCCTTATTGGGATTGACTAACCGGCAGATTGACCACTGTTGGTGGATATCGGCATAAGGTGGCTGACGAGAGAGCAAGAAGCAGCACCACAACTCCACTACCACCCCACTCCAAATCCTAGTCCACCCCCATCTTCCCCCACACTTGTCCCCCACATCATTTTTCTTATTTATCTTGCTCCTTCTCTGAACGACCTTAATCACCCCAACCTGAGTTATATTAAGTTCAGATGAGTAAAGATCAAGCAGTTTTTATTACCCTCCCCTCCTACCACTCCTTCCAATCAGTCGAGGTCACTTTAGGTCAAGAAGTCCTCGCCGTATACGGCGATTGTTCTTTTGCTTCTTCTTGTATTATTGAAAAAAAAACATGGATTAGGCTATGTATAATATGGGCTGTTTGTCTTACTACTTTTGACTAATAAAAAATGTTGAGAAAAAAAAAACTGGCTCGATATCTTAATGGTCGATGGGTAATGTATTAAGAGGCTATTTATAATATTATCTCTTCTTATTAACACCCCTGAGAGACTTTTCGCACATATAAATTTAGACTTCACTTTAAGTTTTAAAGAGAAAAATGCATGTATTTTGGGTAGCCTTCTCTCGCTTTCTACTTTAAAGCTACAAATATTGTTAACATCTTCTAGAAACGGCTTTTACACCATATAGAAATGCGTTTACACAATCATAGAACACCTTTCACATAACATAGAAAGCTTTCACAAACTAGAACAACTTTAAACAAACCTAGAACCACTTTTCCAAAGCCTAGAACCAATGTTACACAACCTCAAACGGCTTTACACAATCTAGAAAACAGCTGTACCTAACCTAGAACCGCTTTGCACAACCCTTAGAATGCTTTCACAAAACCTAAAACAGGGCTTTGACACAAATCTAGAACGATTTTGCCCAAGTAGATTAGGGTACAATTACCGTTTACTTTTTTGAAAGCACTTGACCTTTATATAACGCAGCTGAGAGCCCCGGCGTTGCCCGGGATTTTGTTTTGTGGTGTGGGGGTGGGGTGGCATTTGGCGGGTGGGGAGTGGTCCCGCGGCCCATGGCAGGTGCGGTGGTACTGCTGCTGTGGCGTAACTGATGGTTGATTGTATCGGTTGTGCGATTTGGGACAGGGTTTGTTGCTGATTGTGGGGCGGGGGGGGTGCGGATGTGGGTTATTGTGCCGATGGGAGGTGCGAATGGTGCCAATGTGTGGGTGCTGATGGTGTGATGGGGGCTGGGAATGGTGGGGAGCGAGATGCCAGGTGCGGGGGCGCGGGGGGTGGGAGGGGGCATGGAACCGGTGTGCTGATGTGTGGTGCTGGGGATAGTGTATGTGTGTGTATAGTGTTGTGTGGTATTATTACACAGTGTGTGTATACATGTGTGTATACAGGTTGGTGTGGGGTGTCGTTGTGTGTGTGTGTATACATGTTTGGTTGTATACAAGGGGTGTGTATACAAGTGTGGTTTTGGGGTGTATACACGTGTGTGTGTATACGTGGGTGGGGGGGAGTTAAAAGGTGTGTGTATAAAAGTTTGTGTGGATAAAAGTGTTTGTGTGTGTACACGTGTGTGTGGATATACAGTGTTGTGGTGTATACAAGTGGAGTGTGTGTATAAGTGTGTGTGTTGTGTAGTAACACGTGGTGTGTGTGTGGATATACACGTGTTGTGTGTATACACGTGTGTGTGTGTGTATACACGGGTGTGGTGTTGTATACACGTTGTGGGTGTGTGTATACGTGTGTGTATACACGTGTGTGTGTGTATCAAGTGTGTGTGTTGTATACACGTGGTGTACACGTGTGTGGGTGTTGTGTGTAAAAGTGTGTTGTAAGTGTGTGGGTACACGTGTTGTGTGTGTGGTACACGTGGGTGTGTGTGTGTGTTGTCACGTGTGGTGTGTACACGTGTGTTTGTGTGTGTATGTGTAACCGTGTGTTGTTGTGTTACACGTGTGGTGTGCTGTGTGTGTGTACAACGTTGTGTGTGTGTGTACACGTGATGTGTGTGTGTGTGTGACACGGTGGGTTGGTACAGTGTGTGTACCGTGTGTGGTGTGGTGTACCACGGGTGGACGAGGGGTGGGGGGAACAACGGGGGGGGGGGGGGGGTAACAAGGGTGTGATGGTGTGTGGACAGGGGGGGTGTGTGGAAACGTGATTGTGTGGGGGGAAACGTGGTGTGCTGTGGAGGGGTACAGTGTGGGGGGGGAAAACGTGTGGGTGGGAAAAGCTTGGGGGAGTGTGTGTGTGGGTAAACGTGTGGGGGTGTTTGTGTTCACGGGTGTGTGTGGGTAAAAGGGGCGTAGTGTGGGTGTACAAGTGTGTGTGTGTGGTGTGTACAGGGGAGGGTGTTTGTGTGTAAAAGTGTGTGTGTGTACACGTGTGTGTGTGTACTTGTGTGTGTAAGTGTGTGTGTGTACCGTGTGTGTGTGTAAAGTACGTGTGTGGTGTAACGTGTGTGTGTGTGTGTAAACGTGTGTGTGTGTGTTTGTGTACACGTGGTGGGTGTTGTGTTGTTGTACAGTGTGTGTGTGTGGGTGTGTACACGTGTGTGCGTGGGTTACACGGCCGGTGTGTGTGTGTACACGTGTGTGTCGGTACACGTGTGTGTGACACGTGTGTGTGTGTGACATGTGTGTGTGTGTGTATACCAAAGTGTGTGTGTGTTGTGTGGGTGTGTAAAACGTGTGTGTGTGTGTACACGGTGTGGTGTGACAACGTGTGTGTGGTGTGTACACGTGGTGTGTGTGTGTGTACAGTGTGTGGTGTGTGTGTACAGTGTGTGTGTGTGTACACCGTGTGTGTGTGTGTACAGTGTGTGTGTGTGTACACGTGTGTAGTACCGGGTTTGGGTGTGTGTGTCTGTGTTAACAGTGTGTGTGGGTGTTGTTCACGTGTGTGTGTGTGTAACGTGTGTGTTGTGGTACACGGTGTGTGGTGTGTGTACACGTGGGTGTGTGTGTGGGTACAAGTGGGTGTGTGTAAAATGTGTGTGGGTACACATGTGTGTGGTGTACACATGTGTGGGTCACAATGTGTGTGTTCACATGTGTGTGTGTACGTGTGTGTGTGTACACGTGTGTGTGTGTCACGTGTGTGTGTGTACAAGGTGTGTGTGTGTACGTGTGTGTGTGTTCACAGGGTGTGTGTTGTGTGTACTGTAGCTAGGTGGGTGTGTTTGTACACGGTGTGTGTTGTGTGGTGTGTACAAGTGTGTGGTGTGTGTCACGGGTGTGTGTGGTGTACACGTGTGTGTGTACAGCCGGTGTGTGTGGGGAAAGGTGGGGGGGGTGTGTGGTGAAAGTGGTGTGTGTGTGCTGTACACGTGTGTGTGTAAAGCTGCTGTTGTGTCTACGTATAGTGTGTTGTACGTGTATGCGTTGTATAAGTGTGTCATTGTGCATGAGATGTCTACGTGTGCCTGAGTGTCTTCTGTGCCTGCGTGCCCCTCTACGGGTGAATGACGTGTCTAAGTGTGCCTGCGTGTATACGTGTGACCTGGTCGTCTACGTGGGCCTCGTGTCTACGGGGCTGCGGTGTGCCTGAGTGTCTGCGTGTTGACTGCGTGTATAAAGTGCCTGCGGTTGTGTATACGTGTGCTGCGTGGTCTACAGGTTGCACGGCGTGGTTACGTGGGCCTGCGTGTTACGTGTGCTGAGTGTGTATGTGTAGGTGTGTGTCTACGGCGTGTGTGTCTACCATGGGGTGTATACATGGGCATGGTGTGTGTTTCTGGATGTACGTGTGTATACGTGTTGTGTTGTGTGTGTACGTGTGTATAGAGCAGGGAGGGTGGGGGCAGGGCCAGGGGAGGGTGGGGGCGAAGGGCAGGGAGGGGGGGGCGAAGGGCAGGGAGCGAAGGGCAGGGAGGGTGGGAGGAGCGAAGGGCAGGCGAAGCCGGTGGGGCCGCGAAGGGCAGGGAGGGGGAGAGAAGGGCAGGGGGGAAGGGCGGGACGGGGGGGGGTGTGTGAAAGGCAGGGCCGGGGGGGGGGGCGAAGGCAGGGCCGGGGGCGAAAGGGCAGGCAGGGGGGGAGGTGGGTGAAGGGACAGGCCGGCGGGGGGGGGGAGGGGAAGGGCAGGGCGGGGGTGGGGGTTGAAGGGCAGTGGCCGGGGGGGAAGTGAAGGTAAGGGCGGGAGTGGTGGTGTGAAGGGCAGGGCGGGGGGGGGGGGGGTGAAGGAAGGGCTAGGCCGGAGGGGGGGGTGAAGGGAGGGGCCGGGGGGGGGTGAAGGGCAGGGCGGGGGGGGGGTGAAGGTGCCAGGGGGGAGGGGGACAGGGAAGGGGGGGGGGGTCGAAGGGACAGGGCAGGGGTGGGGGGGGGGGGGGTGAAGGCGGGCCAGGAGGGGGCGGGGGGTGAAGGGCAGGGCCGGAGGGGGGGGGTACAGGGCCGGAGGGGGGGGGGGGACGGGCAGGGCCGGAGGGGGGGGGGTGAAAGAGGGCAGGGACCAGAGGGGGGGGGTTGTGAAGGGGCAGGGCGGAGGGGGGGGGTTTGAAGGGTGAAGGGCAGGGCCGGGGGCGCAGGGGGCGGGGGGGGAGGGCAGGCAAGGGGGGGGTGGGCCCGACAAAAGGCGAGGGTGAAAGGGCGGCAAGGGGTGGGGGGCGGGTGAGGAAGGGAGGGGGGCGGTTCGTGGGATCAATCGGGGGGGGAAGGGAAGGGGAGTGCGGGGGGTGGTGGGTGCGGAAGGCGAAGGCGGGGGGAGGGGGGCGAAGGGCGGGGGGGGGGGGGAAGGGAAGGGAGGGGGGGGGGGGGCGGCTGCTTTTGGGGGGGGGGGCAGTGGAAGGAAGGGCGTGGGGGGGGGGAGCGTAAGGGAAGGACGGGGGTGGCGGGGGAGGGCAAGGAAGGGACAGGGGGGGTCGTCGGGCGGTGATGGGTGTTGAGGGAAGGGCCGGGGGGGGGCGGCAGGGAAGGGGGGGGGGAAGGGAAGGAGGGGGGGTGGGTGAAGGGAAGGGCAGGGGGGGGGGGGGGAAGGGCAGGGCCGGGGGGGGGGGAAAAGGGACGCGGCGGGGGTGAAGAGGAAAGGGAACGGGGGGGGGGGGCGGGGTTGGGGGGGGGGGGGGGGTGGGGGGTGAGGGACAGGGCGGGGGCCGGGGGGGGGGGGTGAAGGGCCGGGGGGGGGTGAAGGGCCGGGGGGGTGAAGGGCCGGGGGGGGGGGGGGGTGTGAAGGGCAGGGGGGGGGTGAAGGGCAGTGGCCGGGTGAAGTGAAGGGCCAGGGCGGTTGAAAGGGCCAGGGGGGGGGTTGAAGGGCCAGGGCGGGGGGAGGGTGGAGGGCCAGGGGCGGGGGGGGGGGGTTGGAGGGCCAGGGCAGGTGGGGGGGTGATTTTGAAGCGCCGGCCTGGGTGTTGAAGCGCCGGGGGGTGAAGCGCCAGGCCGGGTGGGGTGATTGAAGGTTGAAGCCGCCGGGTGGGGTGAAGGGCGCGCCCGCGGGGTGAAAAGATCTCTTCCCGTGCGGTTACTTACCCTCGCACCGGCCCGCGCTCCATCCGAGGGTACCTCGGCGGTTCCCCCCGGCGATTGGGAGCTGAGACGCTCAGGTGAGGGGGTGTGTGTGTGGGCCGCGGCCCGTGCAGCTCGAACCGGAGACAAGAGGACGGGAGCACGAGGCAAGAGCAGACACGGGGAGGGGGAGAGTGGAGGGCGACCGGAATATCAGGGAATGGAAAGGGAGAGGAGGCGACAGCGGTGGCTTGGGGGGGGGGAGAAATGGGAGACGCGTGGGTGAGAAAGGGGAAGCGGGAGTCGAGGGGATAGAGAGGGTGATTGGGGGGGGGGGGGGGGAGGGAAAGGAGTGCTTGGGGGGGGGGGAGGGGGGGAGACCGGGAGAGAGAGGGTGTCGGGGGGGGGGGAAGGGGCGGGGGAGCACAGGGTGGAGGGGTGCTCGGCGAGGAGAGAGAGGGTGATGTTGAGGTCTCAGCGGAGTGGTCATAGGGGGTGGGTTTAGTTCCGTGTTGAGGGCCAGCGGCCAGGAACAGGGGGGGGGGAGGACAGAGGGTGAGGGAGGGGGTGAGGGCTCCGGAGCAGCATCGGCGGTGGATGTTTCGGGTAGTGGGGGAGGGGGGGGGTGAGGGCGTCGGGTAGCAGCCATCGTGCGGCTGGAGGTGGGGGGGGGGGGGGGGTGTGGGGGGTGGGGGCTCCGGAGGAGATCGGCAGGTTGGAGGGGAGTTATGGTGTGAGGGGGGTGGGGTAGTTTTGGGTGTGCTCCGGGGATGTTCGGGTGAGGGGGGGGGGGTGTGATGGAGCATCGTGCGTTGTATGTTCAGCAGCGTGCGTTGATGTTGGTGTGAGGGGGGGGGGGGGGGGGTGATGGAGCATCGTGAGTTGTATGTTTGGGTGAGGGGGGTGGTGATGGGCTGCAGTAGGGGAGAGACGCTGTGGCGTGCGTTTGTAGTGTGCATGAGGTTGGGGGGGGTGATGGGGGAGGGGGGTGAATGAGGTTGAGGGGGGTGGTGGTTGGAGGGGGGGGTTGCACGTGAGGGTTGGCCGGCAGGTGGGGGGGGGCGGGGGGTGTTGTAAGAGGCAGTGTTAAGGGAGTGTTAGGTGCTTAGGAAGAATTCCCAAAGGTCAAGAGGGGTGGGCCAATGTGGCAGTGGTGTTGGCCAAGGCCAATGAGAGTCAGTGAGGGGTGGGACAGTGGGGTGAGGGGTTTGGGAAAGTGTGGCTAGTGGTGTTGGCCGAAAGGCCAATGAGAGTCAGTGAGAGGTGGGGTGGGACAGTGGGGTGAGGGGGACAGGTGGAAGTGGTGTGGCGGAAGGCCAAATGAGATGAGAGTCCAGTCAGTGAGGGGTGGGACAGTGTGGGAGGGGTGGGACAGTGTTGGGTGGAGTGAAAGGCCCAAAGGTGGCAATGCGATTGCACTAGGGACCACAGCATGAAGACAAAAAATACAGATTTCAGAAATAACAGTAGATAGGTACAGCCACCACTCATACATATAGACACACCACACAGAGAGATAGAGATAGATATATAAGTAGATGTAGAGAGAGAGAGAGAGTAGAGAAGATAGAGAGAGATAGAGGATAGTTAGATATATACGAGAGATTTAAGTGTATTGGTTATATAAGATCCAACATAATATATATATATATAGAGAGAGATTATAGATAATATATCTAGCTGAGAGACCCGGCGATTTTGCCGGGAATGTAAAATGCGTAATAGGTAGTTAGTAGTATTTATAAATTGTGGAACAATAGGTGAGTATTTGTGTAAAGGGTTGGCTATAATATTGAAAAGAAAGATGGAAGAAAATGTAATCCGATGTTGCTATAAAAATGGTTTATGTAAACCACAAACAAGTACAATGTATATTTTGGTGCAATAAGTGAGGTAAAAATGTGAGGCGTGGTCATGTATAGGGTGTGAAGGTGGAGGGTTGGTGGAGACGTCGGGGTTGGAGGGAGTGTGCGAGTGGGGTGGTAATGGTTTAGGGGGGGAACTCATGCGGCGGGGTGCGAAGTGGGGCGTGTCGGCAGTGCTGTCTGCGAGTGGGGGAAGTGAGAGGGGCATGATGGGAGGGGGGGGTGGAGTGAGGGTGGGAGTGCTTTGTCTGTGAGTGGGGGGGTAATGATAGGCTTTGTGAGGAGGAGGGTGGAGCGGGGTTGGATGTGCTGTCTGTGATGGGGATACTGATGGGCTCT
>WSYH01008439.1:8248-29137 GCA_036426205.1 Ascaphus truei | reverse complement strand
ATATATATATATCGCTCATTTAGATTTTTGTTTTAAATGTAAAATGTTTGAAGATTATGACTAAATGATGGGTGTTTGTCTGAGCTATTGAAGGGTTAAGTCTTACTACTGGTTTACATGGAATTCACTGTCTACATTTTGCTCTTAACTCCTCCAGTGCTGGATGGGGATGTTTACTCGGAGTTGAATAAAAAAACATTGCGGTGAGAATCAGAAGCCTAACTCGGGGACGCTCAACCCCAGTCCTCACGCGCCCCCAACAGGTCAGGTTTTAAGAATATCCCTGCTTCAGCACAGGTGGCTCAATCAGAGGCTGAGTTGAAGAGTGAGCCTCTGATTGAGACACTTGCTCTGAAGCAGGGACTGATTGAGCCACCTGTGCTGAAGCAGGGATATCCTGAAAATCTGCCCTGGGGGGGCTTGAGGACTGGAAGTGTGCACCCCTGGCCTAACTTCCCCCCCGCCCCCCCCAATCTGAGCCTTTATGGAAATTAATATGTCTGTCTTAACGTAAAAGGATTTATTCAAATATTTGTGCTGTGTCGTTTCTCCAACTTGTATTTATTTTGCAGGGGGGTCATGTTGTATGTACGGAAATAAAGATTTGGCAAGAACTTCTGGCCTGTATCTTCTTAATAGATGTTGGAAATATATTATTGTATGTGCCCAGCACTGTAAGAAGAATTTAAGATACATTATTTCATGTACCCAGTATTGTAACATGTATGTATGTATTGTATGTCTTTATTTATATAGCGCCATTAATGTACATAGCGCTTCACAGTAATAATACAAATAATACATCATGGGAATAAGTGCTTCAGACATTTATGTAACATTTCGGAAGACGAGTCCCTGCTCCGAAGAGCTTACAGTCTGATTGGTAGGAAGAACGTACAGAGACAGTAGGTGAGAGTTTTGGTAAGTGTGTCTGCAGGGGGCCAAGCTTTATGTATCATGTATAGTATTAGCCACGGTGCTACTTATATGCTTCTTTAAGCAAGTGTGAATTTGACAGGAGATAAGAACCCTGTGGCTAACTTAGTCTGCCCAATATACATGGAACTCACTGCTGCAGGGAATCTTACAGACAAATACATATATATCTGTGTGCAACATGTACAAAAATACAAAAAACACAACCACGGGCCATAGCGTAATTTTTTTTGAACAAATCTATATATTTTGGAAAGTTGTTTGTCTGTGCGCTAGGCATTTTGGACACTTCTAAAGATACCATAACCAAACTTTGCATGATGGTTCCTGAGATACAGGAGCAGGTTTTTAGTCTGTTTGGTTATAATTCACACATGACATCGGCAATGACATCACTGATGACATCACAAATGACTTGACCCCATCACAGAACCCTCAAGCTGCCACTTAATCTTGGTCACTCTGAAAATCCAATTTGCAACATCAGCAAACATACCGGAGCAGCCAAAGATCTTCCAGACAGAGAGAGAGAGAGAGAGTGAGACCCTTGTTTGGGACGAGCGCACAACGTCCCACAAACACGCAGCATTAGAGGCTCTCTGTGTTTGGGACGAGGGCACAAAGTCCCACAAACACGCAGCATTAGGGCTGGTCCCCGCTGGCTACTGCAGCGCCCGCTGTGGCGGACGCTGCAGGGACGAGAGCTCTCCCCTCAATAGCGCCGGGCCTGCTGCGAGGGGGGGCCGCAGCGCTGTGGCGGTTCAGCCAATGAGAACGAACCTGCCGGGTGATGTCATGGCCGCGCCCCCGTCACTCCCCCACCACTCCCCCTTGGTCTTTTGGTCTGCAGCTCCCTGCAGACCGGGGAATCGGCTGCACGCGCCGCAAGTCTCGCGGGGGAGGTACTGGGGCCTCAGCCTTAGGGCTGGACCCCGCTGGCTACTGCAGTGCCCGACGAGAGCCCTCCCCTCAATGGCGCCGGGCCCGCTGCGAGGGGGCCGCAGCGCTGAGGCGCGAGTTGCTCCTGCTCTCAATAGAATTGAGAGCAGGACTCGCTATGGAGCGCTAAGCCACACCCCCCGGTGGTTCAGCCAATGTGGGCGAACCTGCCGGGTGACGTCATGGCCGCGCCCCCGTCACTACCTTGCCACGCCCCCCCCTCCCCCGCCCCCGGTCTTTTGGTCTGCAGCTCCCTGCAGACCGGGGAATCGGCTGCACGCGCCGCCAGTCTCGCGGGCGCGCGTGCAGCGGAGGTACTGGGGCCTCAGCGGCTCTCGCTCGCACACTTCAGGACCTCAGAGGCAATGAAACTATGGTGGGTGGAGCTGCTGTTTTAGCAAAGGGATTTCACATTAAGAAACCACAAAATGTAATTATCCATTTATAAATCTCAGTATTTTCTGGTTTCTTGGAATTCCCCGAGCAGCGCCCGCTACTTTCAGCTTGTGTAATATAAAGCGGGAGCACAAATAATACCCTCACAAGGGGAGAATATACAACCACCGGTCCGCACGTCCCAGGAGTGAGAAAAGTGCTATATGAAATAAAAATATTATTATCATGACACGCCAAATGTTGGTAGTCCATCCATGTATTCCTGCACCCCTCAGATCTGTCACCTGGATGACATCAGAGAATGTACCCTATATGTGTCTCATCACACTGGAGCCGACCTTATCAAGGGATGTTGAGTACAGTATATGGCTGAAAAACGTCTTCAAAACTCTATAGTAAATTACCAACAGAGAAGCTGGACATAATATGCCCCAATCGTGATTAAATCCTAATACACATATGTAGATACATTAATGGATAAAAGGGGAAAAGAGCTAATACTCCATAACGTAAAGGAGGTGTGAACAAATAACAATACAACAAGAAATAAACAGTGATATATAATATGCATGTACACTGATTGCATCAATATGAATGCATCCAATGTCAATATAAGCAAACACATATGAATGATGTGTAAATTAAATAACATATATAGGTAGATCGGGATACATGTATAAAAAGGTGTTGAGAAGTGCATTAGCCAGTGTCATAATTTCTTTGAGCACATGGTGGCGCTGGAGACTTTTCACCATAGTGTATGTACACACGAATTTCAACAGGTAACACTTGCTGCGCTTATAGTGCCGGCTACGGATGCCGTCTCCCGTCTCCCGTCTCCCGTCTCCCGTCTCCCGTCTCCGTAGCCCAAGCGAAAGTTGTAATTTGCGTTTGGGAGACGTCTCTTGCTAAAAGGGGAGTGACGGAAGGCAGAGGGATGGGGACAGGAGCAAGGGGGGAGGCTGAAATGGAGAGGGAGTTGTAAGTTCTGTTTGTATGCTGAATTTACTTAACTTTTAAATTACGGGAGAATTTACTATCTTAAAGTTGTTCATATAGTGGGTTTCATTTGACACACACACACACACACACACACACACACACACACACACACCCACCACAAACACACACACCGCCAACCAAATCAGTGGGCCCGACAAATGAAAGGAGCAGCCCCCCCCAACCCATAGCGCACCTACCACGGAAAAACCATTTTTAGTGCGCAACTTTTACGTAACCCCTCAATACATATACAAACGCTCCCCAACCCCCCAATCATCACAAAAAAAATACCCCAACCCCCCCAATACATATATAAAATACACCCCCAATACATATAAAAATCAGACTTACCTTCGCTATGATCTCAGGTCAGGCCGGTGGCTGCAGGGGGGGGGGGCAGTGTGCCAGTGGCTGTGACTGCGGGGTCTGGCGGTGCTGAGGAGGTGGCGGTGGCTGGCGGGGGTCCCGGTGGCTGGCTGTGCTGCGTGGCGGGGGGTGGAGGAGGCGGTGGCTGGCGGTGGCCTGGCAGCTGGCGGTGCTGCGGGGGGTGGTGGCTGGCGGTGTGGGGGGGGAGTGGTTGCGGGGTCCTGGCGGATGGCTGTCCTTGGGGGCGGGGGTGGTCCGGCGGCTGGCGGGACTGCGGGTGTCCCAGCAGCAGGTCACAGCAGTTGCCGCCGGCCCTGTGTGTGTATGTGTGTGATTTGTTTGTATGGCCGCCAACGGGGGGGGGGGGGGGGGGTAGGGGTGTCTGCCGGTGTTGGCGTCGTGGGTCAGGGTGTCCGGGCCCCCTGTGCGGCCGGGCCAGTTCATTTATAAAAAAAAAAACGCTGCACCCGGTGCCGGGTCTCTCTGACGGCAGCGCCGGAAGTCAGCTGGGCTAAGCTTCTGGTGCGCCGACATGAGAGGGAGGCCCGGCGCGCGCGTGACCAGCCAGCCTAGGACAGACAGGTATGGAAAATAGCTGAAGCGCTCAAATGCAGGTATATCTCAAAATGATAATTAGCCAGACCACTGTACCATTGTACTAACAATTGATATAGTACCTATTGTGTCATATAATGGGTACTATCCTCCTGAAGACAGGTGGTGTGTGGTGCAACCCACTCACCATCAGTCTCATTGGCAGGTTCCCCTGAAAAATATGCAAATACTCACATCCTGGTAGGGCAGGCAGGCAGGCTGTGCAGCTACTCAATGCAATACAGGGAAAGTGTGCAGTGTGTGCAGTGAGAGTGTGTGCAGTGAGAGTGTGTGCAGGGAAAGTGTGTGCAGTGAGAGTGTGCGCAGTGAACAGTGTGCGCAGTGAGAGTGTGCGCAGTGAGAGTGTGTGCAGTGAGAGTGTGTGCAGTGAGCAGTGTGCGCAGTGAGCAGTGTGCGCAGTGAGCAGTGTGTGGAGTGTGTGCAGTGTGTGCAGTGTGTGCAGTGTGTGCAGTGTGTGCAGTGCGCAAATTTATTTTATTTTTTTAAATTTTTTTAAAAAAAAACAAAAAAAAAAACAAAAAAAAAACAAAAAAAAAAACAAAAAAAAAACCGGGAGCCACGTGAAAACCGCGTTATAACCGATTCGCGTTATAACGGGTCGCGCTATAACGGGGTTTACCTGTACCAATCTCTATATCAACATAATTACCCGGCCTTATTTCGGAAAATTAGACAGGACCTAGATAAGTGGGGAGGATACCAAATATCATGGATCGGGAGAATGATCTCGGTAAAAATGAATATACTCCCTAGATTGCTATACTACTTCCAGACTCTCCCGGTCCACATCCCTGGCTCAGAATTAAAGAATATCCAAAAACTAATCTTTCATTTTATCTGGCAGGGTAAAAAACCCAGAATCGCCAGGGCAGTTTTACTGGCCTCAAGGGGGAGAGGGGGCCTTGGGATCCCAGATATTACCAGATACTACCAAGCCACCCAGCTGCGACAGGTAGTAGTTTGGAACGCAGACCCAGGCCAATATTGCTGGCTAGATATAGAAACGCAATACGCCGGGACGCCTTCTCTGCCAGCATGCCTTTGGTCCCTGAGCAGGGAAGATATGCAGAATAGTAAATTCAAATTAGGTCCAATGAGACACACATGGGAGAGCTGGACGAAATGCAAACTCAAATTCAAGCTCACGGCGCCTAAATCTCAATTTACCCCAATTCTAAAAAAAAAAAATTCCCATCTGGCTGTGAGCCCAGACAATTCGACCAATTTACGGCTAAAAATATTAGGGCGGTTGCTGACTTCCTGAGTTTAGGGCTGTTCCTGAGTTATCAAAGATTACAAAACAAATATGAAATAGTAGGGCTAAACATCTTCAAATACCTTCAAATTCGACACTTTATTCAAACTCTATCCTCAACATTGGAATTTCCCCCTCTCACTGGTTTTGAGCGGCTATGCAAGGAAACAGCCCACCAAAAAGGTCTTATAACACAAATTTATGCAGAATTGGAGAGGGCGACAGATGCCACCATCCATGATTACATGCTTAATTGGGCAGCAGAATTGAATATAGTTATAGACCGAGAGGATTGGGAAAGTATTTGGGAAGCAGCCTCAGGAACTTCCATATGTACCACAATCAAAGAAAATATTTACAAAATACTGTTTCGCTGGTATCTTACTCCAGTCAGAATAAATCAAATCTACCCTCTGGCCTCCGATCTGTGCTGGAGAGGCTGCGGTCAAAAGGGTGACATATCTGGTGGTCATGCCCAGAAATTCAGAAATATTGGGAAACCATACAAAATATCATAAAAGAGGTCACAGACCTCATAATACCCATTGACCCGCTGACCTACCTGTTGGCCAGGCCAATAGAGAAACTTGACTGACCAACAGGAAAATGAATCTCCTTCATTCTCACGGCGGCCAGATGTCCGGTGGCTGCCTCATGGAAGAAGGTGTCTCCCCCACCTAAGCAAACAGTAAAAAAAAAGGATACAAGAGGTGATGGAAATGGAGAAGTTATCATCCTTTCTGAAAAGGACTACGGTATCCTTCTACAAGACATGGGAACCATGGTTGACCCAAACAGTAGACTAAACTTTACACACCTCTAGGGGGCAATAGAGGAGACAAGAGAGAAACCCATCAAGGGAAACTGAGGAGGATAGTCTCCCCCCCCTCCCCACCCCCTCTCTTTTGCCCCCTCCCTCTTTCTGTTTCCACCCTCACGCTAGTCCTGTCGACCCTGATAATGTCAAAAAATGAAAAACCTTGTATTTCTGTAACTATGTGTACTGTATCAATGCCTAATAAAAAAATTGGAAACAAAAAAAAAAGTACATTAAACAAATATTGGCACATATTTAAAAACAATTCCCTCTTAAAGGACATCATACCTGATCCCCCTCAAGTTAATTTGGGAAAATCTCAAACCTTAAGAATAAATGAGCACCTAACACTTTCAAAACAAAGAAAGAAAACAAAGAAAATTGGATAAAAAAGCCTAAGGGGCCATGCTATAAGCGTTCATAAAAAAAATCTCCGGGACATTTAAATCGCCTATTTTTTGCGCGTTGCTATCACGGTATTCAGAAAGCCTTGATTACCTGCAAAATTCCCAAAAACGGGCGAGTAGCCGGCGACGTGATGATCGCCTCTCTGAAAAGGCCTAACCCGGCGATTTCTTTCAGCTGCAAAGAGCTGCTCAGAAAGCCGCCTCTTCCTGCGCAAATTAATGTTTTTAAATAATATTAATACTAGTGTAGATGAGCAGGGGATCTCCGGAGCAGATCCGTGTTGATTTCAGGTCCGGGGACCACCTGCTTCCTGAGATACAGGCCCCGTTATGCGGTTCCAGTATCGCTTATGCATTTTATTCCCAAGGTCACGTGACGCGGGACATTTAAATGCATAAGAGATACCGGCACACCATAAAAATGCCTGTATCTCGGGAAGCAGGGGGGCCCCAGACCTCAAATCAATGCAGTTCTTCTCCGGAGACCCCCTGCTCATCTACACTAATATTAAAATTTAAATTAAAACAGCTGCTACCCACAATAAACATTAAAAACACAACAACACTAATACCACCTCCTCTATCCCCACATGATTGATACCAGAGGGCGCGGGAGACCGGGGGTCCTCAGGTGGTCCCCACGGGTATCCGGTGGTACTCAGGTGTTCACCGTGGGTGTTTGGGGGCCCTCGGATGGTCCCTGCGGGTTTCCGAGGGTACTCAGGTGGTCTACGCGGGTGTCTGGGGGTCCTCAGGTGGTTCCCGTTGTTGTCTTTGGGCCCTTGGGTGGTCCGCACTGGTGTCTTTGGGCCCTTGGGTGGTCCCCTGTGTGTCCAGCGGTCCTCAGGTCGTCCCCATTGGTGTCTGTGGGCCCTTGGGTGGATCCCGTGGATGTCTGTGGGCCCTCGGGTGCTCTTCGCGGGTGTCCGGGGGTCCTCAGGTGGTCCCCGCTGGTCCCCGCTTGGCTGCGGTACCAATCCTGTGGCCAAAAGAAATATGCAATACATTGAAATAAATACATCCACCTCTCCACCCCCAGCACATACAGTACAGTAATGGGCTAAATAACTACTATCCAGATATGGATAATAGCTCATTTGCCCATTGTAAAATAAAACATTAGCCAGCTAGCATAAATAAAGTAAATAAACCTTTCTACTTACCCCTGCCATCATGAAGGGCGTCTTCATCAGCATACTCCAGGTCCATGTCCTCTGTTGACAAAAAAAATACAAGAGAAAATACAATCTAATGGCCCCTAACCCCTTAATTACCGTAGCGGTTTTTAACCGCTATAGTAATTAAAGGGTTAACCTACCCTCTCCCGCTACCCACCTGGGAGGCCTAACCACCCACCCTGGGACCACTATACCAACCCTGTACCCATTGTCATTATAGAGAGGGTTTGGCCCAGGATTAAAAGGGTTACACCCCATTTGGCCACCCTCTACTCTCACCTGGGAAGCAAGGGGTTAACTGGACTGAGGTCCAGTAATGTGTTTTTTTACCTTGCTTCAATATCCAAATGGTTATTCCCCTGTGTAACTGTATTGTGTTATCCTGGTGTTGGCACGCACACATACACTAGGGTTGATGCGGGAGGGACGGGGTTAATGTTATTTAGTGATTATAGCCCTTTGTTCCCTATTCCCGCCTTTTCAGGCTCCATTTTGCAGCCGTCCATAGGTCGCCATTGAGCCTCCATGCTTTCTAATGGCAGAAGTAGCGGTTTTGGACCTGTTTTCCAGCGACGACCAGCAGGTGGCTTCCGAGAGGAGGAGCGGCGGTTTCCCATTGTAAGTCAATGGGCCTATTGACTTCAACGGAGAATCCTCGAAGGAGCTTTCCAGGAACGAGTTGGCTGCCGTCCAAACCGCAAAACCGCAAAGCGGATACATTTTCAATAAGAGAGCTTTGATCATTTAGCAGTCAAGTTCAATGACAAGTGGCGTGGGAATAAACAGTTCTAGAGTACATAGAAATAAAATTCTTTTTGCCCCTAGTTCCTAGACCTCCCCCCACTCGACCACAACCGGGTCCCCGTATCCTGGACCCCCGATAAGGGTCGAACCGAGAAGAGCGGGTCGCGCCATAGGTTCCAATGGCGGCGGCAGAAACAGCTCAAGAAAACGGCTAAGTGTCAAAAGCTGAAATTTGGGAATCCATAGCTCCGGTTCCGGAGGGTCCAGAGGATCAGGGTTTGGGGTACCTGTAGTCACTGCTCTGGCATCGCTGCAGAACCATCCTTGACCCTCTTGGACCAACCCGACGGAGTATGGACCCCTTTGAAGGTTCGGGACTTTTCCCATATACTCCAATGGCGGCCAATCTCCATTGACCGGCAATGGCGGAAAACCCCCATTGACTTCAACGGCGGCATGGCCCCGTTGAAAGTCTATGGCGGCGGATTCCCATAGCCGCCAACGGCGGCGGTTTGCCATTGAGAGTCTATGGCAGCGAAGCCCGTTGTTTTCAATGGGGATTTAGTGAAAAACCGTGATTTAATTTACAGCGGAGTTTTTTGTATTAAAATAGGAAACGGTTTAAGGTGTATTTGTGTAACTCTGGTTCCGAGGGTCGTAGCAAGTCTCAAATTGGACCATATGGTGTCCCAGTTCCGGCATTGAGAACTGGGAAGTTTGGACTTGCTGGACCCAACGGAACCGGATATTTTAATATGTTTGTATTTTATCTTTAATACTGTGTCCCAAGGTATGGATAAAAACCAGAGGAAATTCCCTTGGCCATCAGGTAGCAGATGGTCAGAGAAGCGTCCCAATGTCTAGAATTTAAGTGCTGTTCAAAGGAGTTTATCACCTACACTGTTTACAGGAGGGCGGAGATGACTCAAACCAGAGCAGGCTATAAGTGTCCCATTTCACACCTTACAACAAAGGGTTTCCTGCCAGATATTCCGTTTGGTAGACTAGCTGGCATTCCTGATGCAAATGTGGGACTACAGAAATGAGACCCCAGAGTGCTAATGCGCATGTGCCAACTAGCAGGGGGGCATGGATCAAAATGTGTTCCCATGTTAGTGAGTGGCTAGAGGTAATTGAAAACCAATCACCTGTACTTAATGTTAAGGATAGGGTTACAAAAGGTATATAATCTGTGGTCAACCCTTTATCCTGGGTCTGTTCTATACCATCTTGATTGCTGAGAGAAACGCTATGCAATGTCTTCATGCAAGAGGTCTTTCATGTCTTTGGTGTCTTGATGATTATGAAGATTGCTGTATGAACTGCCAGTCCAGATATGACTGTTTCATCATTTCCATTTTAAGTAAGTGTCCATATTTTGCCTGTTATTTGTATATCTGTTGTGTTCACCTTTATCAAGGAATAAATTATATTTTATCATATCTAAGTCTCGTCCCAGTTCAACCCAGTTATATATATAGTATATATATTTGGTGTAAATTACAGCCTGTCACAAAGTCACCGTCACACTCATAGACTTCAATGGCGGCGGTTTCTCCATTGAAAGTCTATGGCGGGAAACTCCATTGACTACAACGGCGGAGTTGCTCCATTGAAACCCATGGCGGCGGAGCCCGTTGTTTTCAATGGGGATTTAGTGAAAAGCTGAGATTTCTTTTTAGCGGAGATTTTTATAATAAAATATGAAACGGTTTATGTGGTATTTGTATAACTCTGGTTCCGAAGGTTGTAGCGGGCTGAAACTTGGACCCTATAGTGTACCACTTCCGGCATTAAGGTCTGGAAAGTTTGGACCCCCATGGACCTACTAGAACCGGGTATTTTAATATGTGTAGGTATTAAAATGTATATGGGATTTTGGATCTGCTCTGAAAAATGCAGACTCCATCTGCTTTGTTAAATAAGGCAGGAAGGGCATCCTGAGGAATTAACATAGCCCGGTGATCAAAAGCTAACTGTCCTGATTGTTTATGCTAAGTGCAAGAACAAAGGGGCTGAGTGTTTTAAAGTGTCGGTCTTCACACAGGGAAGCCAAAATCTCCTTCAAAGAGATTTTTGCTAGACAGCTTGGCGCCTTGATTGTAAGAGAGGGGGTTGAAATGGTATTTAAACCAGAGTCAGCCCTTACTCAAATGTCTTCATGCATGATCTTCATGTATTGCTGTGATTTCAACATCTGAACCTGAATTATGGAAGAAATGGCCCATCCTGTATCCTGATGGCTTTCTTGTCCTAACCTTTAAGTAAGTGTCATATTTTGTCTGTTATTTGTATATCTCGTGTGTTCACCTTTTTCAAGGAATAAATTATATTTTATCATATCTAAGCCTCGTCCGGTTCAACCCAGTTATATTCTTGGTGGTGTATTATTCATAGCCTGTTACAAAGCTCCCATCACACCCATTAATTTGCATAGTGGTACATCATACCCATACAATATGGGCATGATAAGCCACTATAGCAGTCAATGGCCACCCTAATAAAAAACACGAAGGCCAAAAATACACAATACTAAAAGATATGCACAAGCAACTAAACACCACAATTAAATAAATCAAAGCACTAGCCACCAAATAAATAAATAAAATCACTAGCCAACCAATTAAATAAATAAAAGCACTAGCCAACAAAACAAATAATTAATTGTAAACACTAGCCAATAAAAAAATGAATGAATTTAAACCAGTAGCCAACAAAACAAATAATGAATTTAAAATGCTAACCAATCCTAAAATGTACTAAAAACAAGCCATCCAAAATCCAAACAATTGAATCCAAACTATAAAAACAAATATAAATAATAACAATCAATTAAAAACAAGCATTTGCCAAAAAATGCATTGGCTGTCACTGTATTTATCTGTACCCTGAAGGGGCACAGATTAATACATTAGCAGTCAATGGGCAATCACAAACATAAAAATAAATAAATACAATGAAAAAAACTGAAAAAAAAGACATTAAAGATTTGTTATTTTCTGTTTTTATATAGACTGTCTGTATGTTATTGTTGATATGACCTCATTGGGGTAGTGGGAATTTTGGTTGAAATGAATGGATATGCATCCTTGTTAATTATACTTGTGCATCATGAGTGCGTGCCAATAGGGACCTGGGTGATTCTGTTCGCCATTTGTGTTTTTGTATTCAAAGGAGTCAGAGTAAAAATAGGTTGTTAAAATATTACACATTAAATGCTCCAATGTCTATCTCAATATTTAGACCATCTGGAATCAATGTTTTTCATTTGTATATTCAATATGTCTCTTTCTGGGCTAGTTGTAACAACCGATCTCCACCTCTCCTGTTTATTTCCACATGTTCAATTGCCCTATATATTAGTCCCACAGGATTAGCTTGATAATATTGGTCCAAATGTTTTGACACACTGTGGGTAAGAACATGTTTTTTGATCTTACCATTATGTTCTAATACACTAGTCTCTATGTGCTGCCCATGTATTGGGGCCCATATACTACAAATGTTGTTTTGTAATGAATAAACTGCTCTGTTTTAAAACATTCTCCTCTTTTTGAAGATCTAAAGTTAATTTACTCATTGAACCCAAATTTAAATGCTTTATAGGTGATGCATTTGAAAAAAACATTTAGGGGACTATGCTATAAGCGTTCATAAGCCACTTATCGAGCATTTATCGTCCAAAGTGCATACTGCTATTCAGTAAGCCACGATAAGTGGGCGATAAAGGTATGAATCACCAAAAATTTCAGCCATCATAAAAAAATAGACAGGTGAGCGACGATAAGACTCATATTGGCAGGTTCAGAAACTCGTGCAATTCTATTAGCCGCGATTAGGTTATCGAGGCCTATCCAGGCCAATCGCGGCTCTAGAATGGCGAGTTTCTCCCCAAATCCACATGCCAGGAAAAGTTTGTGTGAGGCTGGTGAGAAGCTGATGAGAGGCGGCGAGACGGGACTTAGAAAAAAAAAAGGCTTTTTTCTGCATCGGATTGATGCCGAGAGTCTCCGGAGATGATATCCATTAATATCAGCACCATAGACCCCCGGCATGAATCCCGTGTATTAAAAATGCATTTACAGGAAACTTCATTTCCTAAGCGGCTAACCGCTAAGGCAATGAATGGGGTTACCCCCTCCCGCTACCCACAAAGGGCCAAATAACCCCTTCACCCACCCCCACTATTAAAGAGGGAGATTAGCACCAGGCCTGACAGGGGCCCATGTTGGATGTAGTTATATCGAAGTCACCCCAAAGAGGGCTCCCATAGGTAACCAAGAGAATCAAGACTCAGCACCTCCCTAGCGGGCAGAGATAGGGGCAGCTAGGGAAGTACAGTAGGTCCAGACAGCTTCAGGAAGAATGTGGTTAGGTTAATACCAAGTTACCAGTGTATATGACTGTAACAATAAAGCTGGTGCCCATCATTGTTACACCATCATCCAGCAGCACGGATCCTGCACCATGATAACATAACCACATCTGAGAAAGCCAACATGAGAGACATTGATGTAAACTTCCTAGGAGCCGGGTAGGGAAGGTTACATAAAAAAATAGCAATCAGTATGGACTTGTCAGAATTGCTATAAACACTGAAGTTATCCACTGTACCTTGCATCCTCAAGCGACAATGGAAAATGAGATACCTGGTTACATTAAATCGCTGTGCTGCTAGGCTTTTAATACACAAATATACAGCACACACTGTTTTCATTGGGGACTGGAATACTGCAAGGATTCCAAAGCGGCAGTGATCTTGGCAATGACAGAAGGTATTTAGAAAATTCACAATAGCAGCCATATTTAAAGTAATAAATAAATAAAAATAATTTCACATTAACGTGTCTGTATTTGAAAATTGCTAAAGGATTTGCTAGTGAAAAATGTGACCCCGAGAAAGGAAAGTCAATTACCTAAGCAGGACTAGGACTTTCAAGCCCTCTAGCTTTTTCTGTTCATGAGGATTTAGAATAGTTAGAATCGATACATTACCAGTAAAAGATACTGTACTCCCCCCATTTTAACCCTAAGGTGACTATACTTGTATTTTTTTAATTAGGTGGGAAGCAGGAGGTCTCCGGAGCTCAACTAGGTTGATTTTAGCTCGGGGACCCTCTGCTTTCCAAGATGCTTACATCTGAAGGGGCTGCCAGTGTGCCTGGCTGGGCACAGAAAATGTACATTTAAAGGTCCCGCAGGCCAATAGGAAGCCACAACATGATCCCTTTCGGCTTCCTACTGGCTCGCATGATGTGGGAACCTTTAAACAGCAGTGAGATACCAGCATCACCTTCCGATGTAAGTATCTCAGGAATGAAGGGGTCTCCAGAGCGAGAATTAACATTGTTCAGCTCCGGATACCCCCTACTTTTCCTTATGTCCCCCCCCACCCCATCCCCCTCTGCCGAGAGGAGATATCATTTTTTAAATGAAACTTCTTTGCAGGCACCTACAGAGTTTTGATAGGAAAAATCACTGGTCCTGTAACAAAAAGCGTGACGGAAGTGACGTCACGCTGCAGATGGACACGCGCCCGCGCAAGCACATACCTCAAAGTTCCAGGCGCAGTAGCCGCCGACTCGGGGCGCATGCACAGCAACCTTCCGCCACGCCACTCATGCGCAGGAGCAACAGCAACCCCACTTGGGAGACAGAGGCACACCAGAAACACACACACAGACAAGCGCACCCACACAGAGACACACATGCGCACACACATAGAGACACACACACACACACAGAAACACACACACAGAAACACAAACACACAGAGACACAAACACACACAAGGAATTCACAGTTACTATAAATATAGAAGTGCAAATAGCTCAAACAGGGTGTGTTTGCCGAGCACGCGTGTTGTAAGTCAAACTTTTTTGCATTTTGTTACTGAAATTGTGTTTTGATTTTTAATTAAAAACATCACCATCACAAATACAATTTCTGTGACACAACAGTGGCAAAAGAAGTTTCACTTAAAATGCGCGTGCTCGGCACACACACACTTTTTTTCTTTTAATGGCAATGGTCCTTTAATCTATTCCCAGAAGAGGTATTTTTTCTGACTATTTATTGATCCAAATCTCTGTAATCATTCAACTAGTTAAAGGCTTGACAAAACAGCTCTAAAGTACTGTGCAGATGAATTATTTAAGCCAGCTGAAAAGTGGGAAACAAACGAAAGAATTTCATGTTTGCATGCTGTTTAGATGTATTCGTTTCTCACACTAAAGAAAATGTGCTTGAGTGGACTTCAAATTGAAAGTGAAAGTGTAGTTTTATCATTAATAAGACTGGATAATTCCCATTTATGTTTGGCCATTGACTTGCCATTTTCTAGTTAACCACATGCAGCAATGAAGGTATGAAACAGGGGGTCCCCGGAGCTGAACCCCCTGCTTCCCGAGATACATACCTCCATAAGGTGATACCGGTGCTCCGTCATTCCTAAATCTCCCACCGCACACAGCCCCAACGAAAAGCAGGGGGTCCCTGGAGCTGAAATTAATGCCTTTCAGCTTTGGAGACCCCCTTGGAGGTGCTTCATACCTAGAAAAAAAAACCCTAAACGGAACCACACCTTTAATAATATCGTGTAAGCGACGAGCTCATTTTTCGTAGTTTAACTGAATTGATTGTACATGTGATTAACATACATACATTACTAGGTCTCCATAGTCCAGGCTTTTATGTCTGTTTGCTAAGGGGACAAGATAGCCACATGAAACCTCACATAGTAAGTCACAGCTGAGTTGAGAGAGGAATCAAGCAATGGAAGGCACCCAAAAGGGGACCGGGTTATCCATCAGCCTGTGTTTTCTGTAGTGGAGTGACATTCTTTCTCAACTCCTGACCTCAATGTTAATGGCTTTGCCCTTGAAGATATTTGTGAGCCTTTCAGCAGAATGATGATAGCCAAGGAATACACGCATCTATAAAGCACAGCGGGATGCCATTTGGGTAATATAACACATAAACCAAATGCATTTTTACCATTAACAGGGTCAGTGCGTCTTCGGGGAAGCAAAATTGAGTCAGAAGGAAGTGCAGTGGAAGTATATGTGAATGGTGTCTGGGGAACCATCTGCAGCAGCCAGTGGGATGATAATGATGCATCAGTCATATGCCGCCAGCTTGAGCTTGGGTGAGTGCTTTTCATAAGGGTGTAGGAGGCTCATTATCATTACAAGGTTTCGGGTCTCATTTTTGGCACACATTATTTTGACATTTATGAAGGTAAACTAGCATTTCATAAGGAATAACTAATCAAAACATGACAGTTTTTGTTCCAGCATATGTACAAAAATGTATCAGTATCAGAAAAAATTACATTTCCATGTGTTTCCTGCATAATTCTAATCTAACTTTTTGGTCTCCACTTTTATTTACATGGCTAATGATGGCATCATAACTAGTCCTCCACTTTGGATCCAACCAGACAATCTGGCTATAGAACCATTGAATCTGCCATGGCCTAGGGCCTAGGCCATTTGCAGAGCTGAATCTGGGCCCAATACTCTCACAAACAGTCTTGAACAAACTAAAGTTCTATAGTGAATATATGAACATTTGTTTTCGACAATGTACCCCAGCTGTTCAAAATAGACTGACCAAACTATTTATTTGTAATTAAAAATGTCTTATTGCAAGCCTCCCACCTTTTATATAGAAGTAATCATGGACTTATTAAATGTCCTCCTACAGTACAACAGTCAATGACTTTAGGATTGCCTATTTCTTGCCAAAATAGTCTAGGAACAATCTCAATCTGTACTATTTACAAATCCTTAAAAATCCTTTATTCAATACCTCTGTATCACCCCAATCTACCTCTGCAGAAACCAATGGCTCAAATTCCAAACTCTCCCCATTCTTGCAATCCCCAAGTCTGGGTGTCCTCTTTTCTCATGCACTTGTTGACTTCCTCTACTGTTCCCATAACCCTAGAGAAGACTTTTGAACCAGAAGCCACCCTCTGCTGCCCTGGTACACAATTTCTGTCCTGAAAACCACTGGAACATCCAGCTGTGTTGAACCTGTGGGTCCAGTCTTTTACCAGTTTACTTACCTTCCTCCTGATTGCCTCTGCTAACTTCCTCCTTAACAGGGGAAGTCCCAGAAGATTCCCTAGCAACATACTCTTCTCCAGTTGAAGATGTTGCTCTGTTTTTCTGGCAAAGTACACTATTTCTAAAATAAGCAGCAACACCTTTTTGGGCTGCTCTTCAATAAAAGCCAGCACGTCTTCTAACTTTGAAATTCTAGTGGCAAAATCTGCCTCCCCTTTTCTAAGCCCATCTTGCTCGCTGGCATATACCGCCCCCCTAAAGCCCCTCTACAATCCCTGGCTGATATCACCCAGTTTCTTGGCTCCATTTCCTCTCTGAATGAGAAGAGTGAGCTGCTAGTTCTTGGGGATTTCAACTTCAACTGGCTTGACCCTAAAAACCATAAAATCCAGATACAACTCAAGTCACATAACCTATCACAACTCATTTCCCAACCCACACGGAAAACCTGAAATTGCATAACCATTCCTTGCTCAGACTGGATTCTCTCCTCAAACCCCAGCAGAATCCAATCCTCTGGCATCCTTCCTGACATTTTCAGTGACCATGCAATAGTGTACTGTGTAAGGAAAATTAAAACGCCCCATTCAAGCCCTAAAGTTCTCCTCACTAGAACATTTAAAAACTTTAACCCACAACAGTTTCTGGATGACCTTACCAACTGCCCATGGCACAGAATCGATTTAATTCCCGACCCTGATTCTGCACTCGACTATTTCCAATCCGAGTTCTTAAAACTCTGCGATACCCATGCTCCACTACGCAAAATAAGGGTACGGGGGGCCCATCTTAGATGGGTTACAACTGACCTTATTGCACTCTACCAGCTCAGGGATACCTTGTGGAAAAGCTACAAAGTAACTGGCACTACCAAGGAACTCAATCACAACAGATGCCTGCGGAACATGTGCACAAGGCAAACAAGGCACGCAAAAGCACAATATTACTCTGACAATCTCCACCAAAATACATCAAACCCAGCTAACTTCTGGAAGGTTATCAACAATATATTCCAGCCTCCTAACCATCAACAACCAAGTAATATCACTAGGGGGGATATTACACTGACAAACCCCACTGACATTGCAAATGCATTCAATGATTACTTTGTGGGGTGTGCCACTAACTTATTAGCGAAACGCAGCCCAAACCACAAACCTGAATCTCATCCTGTGAGTGCCCACATAGCCCCACCCCCTCCCAACACTGCCCACAATTTTCAATTTGGCCCAGTATCTGAAGAGGAGATTACACAAGCGCTCCTCAAACTAAAACTAAGCAGCCAATGCGGACCTGACTACAATTTAGGTTCCTACGACTTGGTGCCCCAGCCGTTGCCAAACCAATTGCTTCCATAGTCAACTCTATCCTGTCTGCAGGCCATATCCCCAAGACCTGGAAAACTGCCAGAGTTGTCCCAATCTTCAAAAGTGGGGACAAAAACACTGTCTCAAACTACAGACCAATCTCCCTTCTCCCAATTCTATCCAAAGTAATGGAAAAATGTGTCCACTCCCAATTAAGAGATTACTATACCAAGACAAATTTCCCTAGCCAATTCCAATCTGGCTTTCGTCCCAAACACTCCACCGTAACTACCCTGCTAAAAGTTTGCAATGAAATCCATTGTGGAATGGAACGGGGACAACTCACTGGTGCAATATTCCTAGATTTTGCAAAGGCTTTTGATACAGTTGATCATGCTATACTGCTTAACAAACTCCAGAGCTCTGGAATAGGGAAGCATGCTTTAAACTGGTTTCAGTCCTACCTATCAGGAAGATCCCAACATGTGTCCATCTCAGGCTCTAACTCCAACCCCCTGGATATCACCTGTGGTGTCCCGCAAGGCTCTGTTCTGGGGCCCCTACTCTTCTCAGTGTTCATTAATGATCTTCCCACAGCTTGTAAGGAAGCCTCAATACACATGTATGCAGATGACACAATCCTATATGCACACAGCCATAGCCTCTCCGACCTTCAACACATACTTCAGTCTGACTTTTTGAGACTCGAAAATTGGATTTCCCAAAACAAACTGTTTTTAAACACTGACAAGACTGTAACAATCGTATTTGGGACCAAGACGAAATTTTTAAAGCTTCCAGCGACTGAGCTCCAGATTAGAACCAATGCTAACACCACCCTAACCCCTGTCACTAGTTTTAAATACCTGGGCTTATGGTTTGACTCCCACTTAACATTCGGAATGCACATTGATACCCTGACAACCAAGACCTATGCCAAACTAGTGGTACTTTACAGGAACAAATCCTCCCTAAGTCTCCTGGTCAGAAAGCGTATCGCACAGCAGATGCTAATGCCAATTATTGACTATGGAGACATAGTATATGGCACGGCACCTCAAACCCACCTTAGCAAACTTGACACCCTCTACAATTCAATTTGTTGTTTTGTTCTCCAATGCAACTACAACACAGATCACTGCGAAATGCTCAAAGAACTAGATTGGTCAACACTAGAGTCTAGGCGCAAAGTTCACCTTTCCTGTCTTCCCTTTAAATTCTTTATGGGCAACCTACCCATCTATCCGAACAAGCTCCTCACCCCTACCACATGCAGCACCTATCATCTGAGATCTGACTCCAAAAGACTGTTCATGGTCCCAAGGCTCAACAAAGTATTCGGCCGTTCCTCCTTCTCTTACCGTGCACCCCAAAACTGGAACAACCTACCAGAGACCCTCACATCCACCGCCAGTTTAAGTTCTTTCAAATCTAAGGCTGTCTCACATTTTAACCTGGTCTGTAACTGTTTCATACGCCTATAATATATATTTTCTTTAACTGTGCACGCAATGTCTTGTATATAATGTATACCCTGTTCATTTATGTAACTGTATTTGTAACCATGTATTATTTGTCTTAACTCTGTGCCCAGGACATACTTGAAAATGAGAGGTAACTCTCAATGTATTACTTCATGGTAAAATATTTTATAAATAAATAAATAAACACCGCCTTCCCCACTGAATTCCAGTGTTCTGTTGCCCTCCGGACACCAGCGTGTTCTCCTTACATGCTTCTTTTTCTATGTATCACCTCCGGAATACAAACTTCAAAAATGATGCCACTCCCATCCACTTCTCATCCCTGAGGATTCTATTCTAGGGAGTATGAGCATGAATAGGTCTTTGTCAGCATAAGTCCTTTCAATACTTTTGATACTGTATTAACTGCACCCCCTCCACACCAACATACCACACCTGTTTCTTGGTGATGCCAGTCATGCCACCCACACCCTATTACACATCAGGTGTCCTTTTTGCCCAAGGCAGAGCAATCAGAGAGATAACATGTGAGAAATCTATGAGGTTTTGAAAGCTTGGTATACACTATTAAATCTGTCAAGGACCTTTCTGTTGGTCCATCAAATCAAACCTATAAAGGAATCGGCCATCAAAGGGAACCACATTATTTCAGACCATCCATATAATTGTAACCCATATTTCTCCCCCCCCCCTCAATCTCAAATAGGGTGTCCTAGGGTGTCTTAAGCTCAGGTTACATGTCTGTATGTGGTGCGTACCTGCTGGCAACAGGGGGCCCTGAGTCTCCTGCGATGACATGGGGGAAGACAGGACAGGTTTCTGGGGTTGTGCCTCCGTTCTCTCACTGGTGCAGTGCCTCCATCTCTTGCTGCCCCCAGCAATATGGGGTGGAGTACCTACAGAAGAAATTGTCTTCCCTCTTCCTGATAAACTCCACTCTCAGACAGGAGCTTGTATAAAAAGTGCAGTTTCTTTTTTCTTCTTTATCACAGCATACACAGCAGACAGTTGCACACAGCTGGCTGTCTCCCTGCAGGATGTCCCCTGACTCCGCTCTGGACCTAGGGCCACCCAGAGTGGGTCTAGCTCTTCCCCTACCTCCTAAGCAGGGTAGGAGGTATATGGTCCACCTATTGCACTCTAACTCTAGCAGCTCTACTCATTCTCCTCTAACTCACACAACTACTTTTCCCACTAAATAGGAAGTGCAATGCCCTAAGTAGGGAAAAGGGAGACCAAAAAGCGCACCAGCACAAACGGAGCAGGAAGAACCCAAGACAAAAAAATGATTAAAAGGGCACTTTAATGTGGCAAAAGACCCATCCAATGCATTTCGAACGTCCTTGAAAAAGAACGCTGCGACGTTCGAAA
>WSYH01008438.1:670-19213 GCA_036426205.1 Ascaphus truei | reverse complement strand
GGTAAGAGCGCAGGCTGGGGGGGAGAGTACAGGACGGGGTAAGAGAGCGCCAGCCGGGAGTGAGAGAGCGCTGGCTGGGGATAAGAGAGTGCTGGTACCTTGAGTCCTGAAGACTGCTTTTCCTGCCCCAGGGAAGTAACTGCCCCGGCTGTGAGAGGAGAAGCAGAGTTTGGGGGGAGTGAGGGGGGCAGAATCGGGGAGCCACGTGGGACTCTGACCCAGCCACGTCCAGCTACGGAGACAGCCGTCCAGGGGGGTCTGTAACTGAGAGAGCGCAGGAGAGAGAGGTGTGTAACTGAGAGAGCGCAGGGAGAGAGAGGTGTGTAACTGAGAGACCGCAGGGAGAGAGAGGTGTGTAACTGAGAGAGCGCAGGGAGAGAGAGGTGTGTAACTGAGAGAGCGCAGGGAGAGAGGTGTGTAACTGAGAGAGCGCAGGGAGAGAGAGGTGTGTAACTGAGAGACCGCAGGGAGAGAGAGGTGTGTAACTGAGAGACCGCAGGGAGAGAGAGTGTTGTGTCATGAGAACCGCAGGAGAGAGATGTGGTGTAACTGGAGACCGGCAGGGAGAGAGATAGTTTGTAACTGAGAGACCGCAGGGAGAGAGAGGGTCTGGTAACTGAGAATCGCAGGGAGAGAGAGGTTTGTCCCTGAGAGACCGCAGGGAAGAGAGGTGTTGTACTGACGAGAGACCCGCAGGGAGAGAGAGGTTGGGGTCCTAAGCTCGAGAGAGCAGCAGGGAACTGAAGACCGCGGAGATGTGTAAACTGAGAGACCGCAAGGAGAGGAGGTTGAACTGAGGATGGTATGTGGAACTTGAGAGTCAGGAGAAAGGGTGTCGAGCCAGAGAAGAGGGTGTGGTAACTGAGAGAGCGCCAGGGAGAGCAGTGTGTGTAACTGAGAGACCCAGATAAAGGCTAACTGCAGAGAGAGGAGAGGAGGTGTGTAACTGGAGAGACCGCAGGGAGAAGGGTTGTTAACTGAGAGACGCATGTAGAGAGGTGCTGTAACTGAGAGACCGCAGAGAGAGAGGTGTGTACTTGAGAAAGACCGCAGGGAGAGAGAGGGTGTCTGAGACGCTGAGAGGTGAACTGAGATGCGCAGTGAGAGAGAGGTTGGTGAACTGAGAGACCGCGGAGAGAGAGGTTTTAACTGCAGAGACCCCGAGAGAGAGGTGTGTACTGAGAGACCGCGGATAGAGTGTACGAAGGACGCCGGGGTGTAACTGAGAGACCGCATGGGAGAGAGAGGTTGTCACTGAGAGAGCTCGCAGGGAAGAGAGAGGTGTGTGACTGAGAGACCGCAGGAGAAGAGGTGTGTAACTGAGAGCCCGCATGGAGTAGAAGAGGTGGTCTTAACTGGAGACCCCGCATGGAGAAGAGAGGTTGTACACTGAAGACCGCAGGGAGAGAGAGGTGGTAACTGGAGACCGCAGGGGCAGAGTGTTACTGAGGAGACCTCAAGGGAGAGATAGGGTGTTAACATAGAGCAGCGAAGAGCAGTGTGTCAGCTGAGAGAGCGCAGTGATAGATAGGTGTTGTAACTTAGAGATAGTAGTCTTTCATTGGTGAGGAGGGGAATAGAGAAAATCGTATAGATTGAAAAAACTATATATACCCAGATGGGAGCCAGTGAGAGAGGGTGTGTAATTGAAGAGACCGCATGGGAGAGAGAGGTCTGTAACTGATGGACCGCCAGGAGCAGCGAGGTGTGTTAACTGTAGAGACGCAGGAGAGAGAGTTGTGGTAATGGAGACCAAGCGCATGGAGAGATAGGTGTGTAACTTAGAGACGCAGGGAGAGAGAGTTGTGTAACTGAGAGAGCCGCGGGGAGATAGGTTTACTGAGGCCGATGGTGGGTGTGTCACTGAGAGAGCCGCAGGGGGAGAGGCGTGTTAACTGTAGTAGAGCGCAGTGGAGAGCCATAGGTCTGTAACTGAGAAGCGCAGGAGAGAAGGTTTTAACTGAGAGACGCAGGAGTTACGAGGCAGGAAGAGGGTGGTAACTGAGAGACCGCAGGGAGAGAGAGGTGTGTAACTAGAGCAGGAGGGAGAGGTGTTGTAACTGGAGGAGCAAGAGGAGAGAGAGTGTGTACTGAGAGAACCAGCCAGGGAACGAGAGAGGGGTGTAACTGAAGAACCGCATGGAGAGATGAGGTTGTACTGGAGACAGAGGGAGAGAGAGGTGTTCTTGTACACTGAGAGGACCGCAGGGAGAGAGGAGTGTGTGAACGAGAGAACCCGCGGGAGGAGGTGTGTAACTGAGAACCGCAGGGAGGAGAGGTTGCTGTAACTTAAGACCGCCAGGGAGAGAGAGTGTGTGTAACGAGAGACCGCAGGGAGAGACGAGGTAGTTGTAAACTGAGAGACGCAGGGAGAGAGAGGTGGTGTAATGAGAGCAGAAGGAACTGGACGCAAGGGAAGAGGAGAGTGTGTAACTGAGAGACCGAAGGGAGAGAGAGGGTGTGTCAGAGAGACCGCGGGAGAGGGGTCTGTAATGAGAGCCGCAGGAGGAGAGGTTTGTAAACTGAGAGACCGCAGGAGAGAGAGGTGTGTAACTGAGAGGACAAGCAGGGAGAGAGAGGTGTGTAAACTGAGAGACCCGGAGAGTGTTCACGGGAAGGACGAAGGGTAAGAGAGCGGGATGTGTTAACTGAGAGGACCGCATGGGAGAGAAGGTGTGTCACTGAGGAGCGCAGGGAAGAGATGGTGTGTAACTGAAGACCCGCAGGGAGAAGAGGTGGTGACACTGAGAGACCGCAGGGAGAGAGAGGTTGTGTAATGAAGAGCGCAGGTGAGACGAGCAGGTTGGTAACTGAGAGAGCGAATAGGGCAGGAGAGAGAGGTGTGTACCTTGAGAGAGACCGAGGGAGAGAGAGGTGTGTAACCTGAGAGACGACCGTGGAGAGAGAGGGTGTGTACCATTGAAGTCGTGAAGATCCGCGGGCGGAATAGGTCTGTGCATGTTAGTACCCAGGAGAGAGAGGTCGTAGTTAACTGGAGAGCGCAGGGTCCCCTGAACACGATTATGGTCCGTGGTTCCGTCTTAACGAGATTGACACTCGCGCGCAACTGTGGGTCAGGAGGTAGAGTGGTTTATGAAGAGCGCAGGGAATAGGTGTGTAACTGTAGAAGCGCAGGGAGAGAGAAGGTGTCGGATTACAGGGAGATTGTGAACTGAGAGACCGCAGGGAGAATAGGTTTGTAAAACTGAGAGACGCCAGGGAGAGCAGAGGTGTGTACTGAGAGGAGCGCAGCAGGAGAGAGAGGTGTTAACTGAGAGAGCGTCAGGAGAGGGGTTAATCTCCTCTTGTTTGCGAGACCGCAGTGGAGAGAGAGTGGTTTGAGCTTGCGAGACCCCGTATTGTGTACATAGGCGGGGAGTGGTCGCTGGTTCAGGGTCGGGGGTCGGAGGTAGTAACCACGGTTCTCATCAGCTGCGTGTATTGGTGTCCAGATTCCTCCCACGGCGAATCTGCTATTAGAGTGATCCATACGTCGCTGAGCGTCTCTGTCACGTCACCGATCGCGCAGGCTCTCCTGGTGTCCACCTCTAGGACTATATGGTGGCCCTCACTGCGCACCTGACAGACATGACCCCTACATGACTCAAGACACCATAATCCGGGACCCCCCTCATAATCGACAGGGACCCCCCATAATACAGGGACACCCCTCATTATATACAGGGACGCCCCCCATAAGGGACACCAAAGCAGGGACCCCCCTCATTATATCAGGGACCCCCCCCCATTAATACAGGGACCCCTCATGTATATACAGGACCCCCCTACCCCATAATACAGGGACCCCCTCATATATACAGGGGACCGACCCGATAATACAGGGACCCCTCATTATATACGGGACCCCCCTCATAATACAGGGACCACCCCATAATACATGGACCCACCTCATTATATACAGGGCCCCCCCCATAATACGGACCCCCCATAATACAGGACCCCTCATGATATAACGAGGGACCCCCCCCATAATACAGGGACCCCCTCATATTAACAGGGACCCCCTCTTATTACAGGACCCCCCCCCTCATTATATCAGGGACCCCCGATAAGGGACCCCTCATTATATACAGGGAGCCCCCCTTAATACAGGGACCCCCTCATTATATATACATGGACCCCCCATAATAGCGACACCTATCAGGGACCCCGGCTCATTAATATCAGGTACCCCCCAAATACCAGGGACCCCCTCATTATATACACTGGACCCACCCATAATACAGGGACCCCCTCATTATTATCACAGGGACCCCCATAATACGGGCAGGACCCCCCTCTTATATAATACAGGACCCCCTAATACAGTATACATATATTCAGGGACCCCCAATACAGGGACCCCCACATTTATTACAGGGACCCCCCTCATTATATACAGGGACCCCCCCATAATACAGGGACCCCCTCATTATATACAGGGACCCCCCCATAATACAGGGACCCCTACATTATATACAGGGACCCCCCCATAATACAGGGACCCCCACATTATATACAGAGTAAATTCAACTTGTAACACCCAGGCAGGGCGACGGTCTGTGTAGAAATACCGTGCGTGTGTGCCGCGTGTGTGTGTGCCGCGTGCGTGTGCGCCGCGTGCGTGTGCGCCGCGTGCGTGTGCGCCGCATGCGTGTGCGCCGCGGGCGTATGTGCCGCGGCCGTGTGTGCCTCAGGGGATAACTGAGCGGTCTGGGCTGAGCTTCATTCAGTCAGGTGACCTGTAAGTATATACAGTATATAGCTAGAGATATACTGGGGGAGCCGCCTATATGTAAAGCGGCCATCTTTAAAGCGGCCATTTTTGAAGTGAAAATACTTTGCTGGCGCCTACAGGGTTTTCCTTACCTTGTAACGAAAATCCGTAACGCGGGTGACGTCACGCTCCTAATGGGTGCGCGCCCCCCGTCGGGCTCGCGCATGCGTACAAAACAACCATTTCAGGTTGCACGGATGTTAAAAACACTGCCGGGTCTCGCCACACATGCGCAGTGGCGGCCGGAGTCTGACGCACATGCGCAGTGGCGTCTGGAATCGGCGCTTGGGAGACAGAGGCAGCCGCAGGCACCCAGAGACACACACACTGTCATGGAACAGAAATACCCCTGTCTGCCCTCTCTGTTCAGCCCCCCTTCCCCTTGGCAGTTCCCCCTGCTAGCTGTACGTGGATGTTACTTTCCTTGCAGTTACTTTCCTTGCAGACGCGAGTATCTGGTGACCCTCCAAGAACGCCATAAATGGCAAACGATTAAACCAGATATCCAAGTAGGAGATGTGGTTCTGTTGAAAGACAAACAGAGACTATCCTCCTAATGCCCAAATCGGACTATGATAGGGAAGAACTGATACACAGTGTTCTATGGACTCTGAGAGACATTGTGGTGCATCAAGCTGACCTAGAGCTGTGCATCCACCTACCTTACCGAAATGGCAAAGGACGTCAAGCTGGAGGTACCGGCCGGTATCCCATCGTTATGTGGGCATGAAGTTGCTATGTCATGTTATATTGCACATATGTTCCACATACACCTTAAATAGTGGTATCTCCAGATACCAGACAGGGAGTGTCATGGAACAGGAATACCCCTGTCTGCCCTCTCTGTTCATCCCCCCTCTCCCTTGGCAGTTCTGCTTGCTAGCTGTACGTGGATTTACTTTCCTTGCATTTTACTCCCAGTGCAGATGGAATGGATACATTAAGTAGCCTTTTTCCTTTCAAGCTGTCACACCCCTGGTTGCTCTGGCAACATCTCCAGTCCTCCAGTTAATGGACTTGCCCATTTTCTCCCCTGTCTTTTTGCTGACAGTAGTGCAGTCTCACTCCATTTTAGTGTGACCCTTGCCCCTCACTTCCTTTTCCACCATTACCTCTGGATGAGTGAGCACCTTGCTGTAAACTCCTGTATGGTAGGATTATCTTTTCACCTGCCGTTAACTACCAAGCACCCACAGAGAAACATTATCCCAACACCTACATCTCTACACAAGTACCTGTTTTTTTACCTGCTTCCCACAAATAAAGTAAAGAAAAGAAACAGACCTTGTCGTGCTTGGAAAAGAGGGCCGAGTTGACACTATCTGGGCTAAATCATCTTGCGTATTACCCTGGCTTGCAGAATACACACAGTGGCACACACACACACACACACAGGCACCAGGGGCGCACACACACAGAATCAGACACACACACAGGACCAGAGGCACACACACACATGCACCAGAGGCACACACACACAGAGGTACCAGAGACAAAACACACACACACACACACACCCACACACCACACACAACACACACACACAACACACACACACACACACACAGACACACACACACCCACATCCACAGAAACACACACACACACACACACACACACACACACACACAGAGACAGTTAGTATAACTATATAAGTGCAAATAGCTAAAATAGGTGTGTGCCGAACGCGCTCGTTCTCAGTCAAACGTCTTTGCGTTTTCCCACTGACATTGTGTTTTGAACTTTAATTAAAAATATCACCATCACAAATACAATATCTGTGACAAAACAGCGACCAAAGACAAAGACATTTCACTTAAAATCCGCGCGCTCGGCACACACGACTTTTAAAAAAAAAAAAAAATATATATATATATATATATATATATGTAATTCCTGACAGCAAAGGAACAGCAGCAGACATGTAATAATTAATCAATCACCGTCATTAAGAACATTAGTCAACACCTCAGTGATAGGATTGGAACATGGAACATCTACACGGAGACAGTGTTAATAATTATACCGTGCTGATATATACCAGGAGATCACTCTCTGCTCTTGTACAACGAGGTATATATTCATATGCCTTATATAAACACACAAGACCGTCACTATCACAAACAGTCACAAGTTACAAACTTGTTTGCGTGTACCTAGTTTGTTAGCAAAGCCAGCTTCCTAAAGCAAGGCCAGCATTGGTGAGACCCAAAGCCTACCTCTGTGATAATGAACCTGCTATGTATCTCAACCCTGTTCTTTCTTGTGGCCCCTTGGAAACATTATTCTCTCTACCCAATACAAACGCATCCCTCCTGGCCCACACCCAACATCACCATACACCCTGGATTTCTCAAAAGCCTGGCACTACCTACTGAATGTTGGTGGAGAACTCTGAGAACCAGCGCACCAACCACCGCTCACTCTAATGGTAAACACCAGAAATGTACAACTTGCAAACAACTACTCAAATTTCTACTCATACTGTTACTCTCTTTAGCAGGTGATATTGAACCGAACCCAGGTCCTCCCATTTCAACTCTGTCCCATACCCTCTGAGAATACCCCCTTCAAATTCCAAAAAGGTCTATCTGTCGCCCATATAAATATCCGGAGTCTGCTGCCCAAACTGGATGAACTAAGGGCATGGTGCCTTATGCATAAACCCAAAGCCATCGTTCTTACAGAAACATGGATAATCCATAGAACTCCCGATGCATATATCGCCATTCAGGGATACTCCATTTCAAGGAGAGAAAGGTCAAAGAGAGGAGGAGGGGTGTTATTAAGTGGCAAGCAGTGGGGAGTTTAACAGGGAGTTCAACAGGAGTGGAACAAGTGACAATACAACACCTACTGGCCCTGAGCCCTGAGCCCTGAATTTGGAACTACGGTGGAAAGGAGGACATTATCTACCCCAGACATCACATTTCAGCACGTTACTATTGCTGCCATGCCAACGCCGCTACTATTTATATTTGCTTTGACCTCACTTATTTCCAAATGATGCACTTCTTTCTGCCAACCTCATTATGTCTCTAACTCTATTCCTATATCTCCATCTCCCCTTCCTTCACCACTTCTCAGATCACATGAACTCCTTTCTTACCTGTGCCCTCTGTCACTACACAGCTATACCCCCTGCACTAAAAAACACCCCTACAAATCCTCCCCACACATCCTCTTTCTATCCATGCTTCTCCTCCTTGCTTCTGGGGATATCTCTCCCAATCCTGGTCCCTGTCTTATTTCTACATGCTCTCGCCCTCGTCTTCCACATGCAACTTCTACTCCTTCTGGTGTCAACTCCTCTAACCTCATACCCATCCCCTGCCACCCTCCCTCCTCTCTCCCTCTCTCCTGTGCCCTTTGGAATGCTCGCTCCCTCTCTAACAAGTTCCTCTCTGTGCATGACTTCTTTCTCTCTCACTCCCTGCTTCTCTTTGCTATAACTGAGACCTGGCTCACTCAGTCTGACTCTGCTCTGGAAGCTGCCCTCTCCTATGGTGGCCTTTCCTTCTCCCACACTCCGCGCACTGATGGCAGGGGTGGAGGCGTGGGGCTCCTGCACTCCTCTCTCTGCCGTTACCGAACCCTTCCTATTCCTCCCTCTCTTGCTTTTCCCTCCTTTGAGACTCACACTGTCCAGATCTTCTCTCCTCTCCCTATCCACGTGGCGGTCATCTATCGCCCACCTACCTCTACTCATCCCACTTCTGCCTTGCTCTCTCACTTTGAATCCTGGCTCTCTTTCTTTCTCTCCTCAGACTCCCCTGTTCTTCTCCTTGGGGACTTCAACTGCCACATTGATGACCTGTCTCTCCCTCGGGCTTCCTGCTTTCTCTCTCTAATCTCTTCTTTTGGTCTTCAACAGTGGACTGCAGCTAGTACCACAAGGACGGCCACTACCTAGACCTGGTTTTCACTAAAAACGTTTCTCTCTCTGATTTCCCATTTCCCCCCTTCCTCTCTTTGACCATCACCTCATATAATTTTCTCTCTCACTTCTCCCCTACTCCACTTCTATCTACCCCTCGTTTCAGGCTAAACAAACCTACTTTTCTTCACTAATCAACACTAACAAGTCTTATCCACGTCGACTCTTCTCTGTCTTTGACTCTCTACTCAAACCACCCTCGGCTGCCTCCTCTTCATCCTCCTCCATCTCAGCTAAGGACTTTGACGACTATATCAAGGAAAAGGTGGAATCCATACATCAGGCCATCCCCTCTGTATCCTCCTCCCACCCTAAACCTCTTCTTAACTCTCCTCCTGCCTTCCTTGACTCTTTATCCACTGTCACAGAGGAGAAAGTGTCGTTGCTGATCTTTTCTCCCTCTACCACTTGCCCTCTTGACCCCATTCCCTCCCATCTCCTAAAACATCTTGCTCCTACTATAATCCCTACACTCACACACATTTACCTCCCTTTACTCTGGTACATTTCCCTCCTCCTTCAAACATGGAACAGTCATACCATTACTCAAAAACAGCAACCTTGACCCTACCTGTCTTTCTAACTTTCGTCCTGTCTCCCTCCTGCCTTTTGCCTCTAAACTCCTTGAACGTATTCTCTCGCTTGCTCCACTTTCTCAACACCTATTCTCTCCTAGACCCTCTACAATCTGGCTTCCGCACTGCTCACTCAACTGAAACAGCCCTCATTCAAATAACTAATGACCTCCATGCTGCCAAAGACAGAGGTCATTACACTCTGCAGAGAGGTCGAGTAATATGAGCAGAGTGTAATGACCTCTGTCGCTAAAACTCTGACTCAGACCCTCATTCTCTCCCGTCTTGATTACTGTAACCTCCTGCTGTCCGGCCTTCCTGCCTCTCACCTGTCTCCCCTACAATCTACCCTAAACGCTGCTGCCAGAGTCACGCTACTCTTTCCTAAATCTGTCTCCGCGTCTCCCCTGCTGAAATCCCTCTCCTGGCTTCCGATCAAATCCCGCATCTCACACTCAGTTCCCCTCCTCTCCCTAATGTTACTTTTATGTCTGAAATCACTTCCCATTATGTGTTATTTATATCTGTTATTTATATGATTACCCCGTGTATTACTGCTGTGACGCGCTATGTACATTAACTGAGGAGACCGCAGGGAGAGAGGTTGGGGAATGAGAAGAGAGCAGGGAGGGGAGAGCGGTGTTGTAACTGAGAGGGACCGCAAGAGGAGAGAGGTGTGTAAAATGAGAGAACCGCAGGGAAGAGAGAGGGGTGTAACTGAAGAACCGGCAGGGAGAGATGAGGTCTGTACTGGAGACAGCAGGGAGAGAGAGGTGTTGTTGTACACTGAGAGGACCGCAGGGAGAGAGGAGTGTGTTGAACGAGAGACCGCAGGGGAGGAGGTATGTAACTGAGAGACCGCAGGGAGAGGAGAGGTGTGGTGTAACTGAGAGACCGCAGGGAGTAGAGAGGTGTGTTGTAACGAGAGACCGCAGGAGAGAGAGGTAGTGTGTAAACTGAGAGAGGCAGGGAGAGAGAGGTGTGTAATGAGAGACCGCAGGGAAGAGAGGTGTGTAACTGAGAGACCGAAGGGAGAGAGAGGGTTGTAACAGAGAGACCGCAGGGAGAGGGAGGTCTGTAATGAGAGACCGCCAGGAGGAGAGTGTGTAAACTGAGAGACCGCCAGGAGAGAGAGGTGTGTAACTGAGAGGACAGCAGGGAGAGAGAGGTGTGTAAATGAGAGACCGCGGGAGAGGAGGTGTGTAACTGAGAGACGCAGGGAGGGGGTGTGTACTGAGAGGACCGCAGGGAGAGAGAAGGTGTGCTCACTGGAGGAGCGCCAGGGAGAGAGATGGTGTGTAATGAGAGACCGCAGGGAGAGAGAGGTGGTACACTGAGAGACCGCAGGGAGAGAGATGGTGTGGTAAATGAGAGAGCGCAGGGAGAGAGCAGGTGGGTAACTGAGAGAGCGAAGGGATGAGGGGAGCGCGAGAGAGAGGTGTGTAACTGAGAGAGGACCGAAGGGAGAGAGAGGTGTGTAACTGAGAGACAGCCGGGAGAGAGAGGTGTGTAATGAGAGACCGCAGGGGGAGAGAGAGGTCTGTGCAATGAGAGGACCGCAGGGAGAGAGAGGTGTGTAACTGAGAGAGCGCAGGGATGAGAGAAGGGTTGTAACTGAGAGAGCGGCAGGGAGGAGAGGTGGTAATTGAGAGAGCGCAGGGGGAGAGTGTGTAACTGAGAGAGCGCAGGGAGAGAGAGGGTGGTTACTGTAACTGAGAGGACCGCAGGGGAGAGAGAGGTGTGTAAAACTGAGAGAACGCAGGGAGAGAGAGGTGTGTAACTGAGAGGAGCGCAGGGAGAGAGAAGGTGTTAACTGAGAGAGCGCCAGGGAGGAGGGGGTAATGAGGAGGCAGGGAGAGAGAGTGGTGTAAATGAGAGACGCAGGGAGAGAGAGGTGTGTAACTGAGAGCCGCGGGAGAGAGGACAGACGGGTCAGGGGTCAGGGGTCGGAGGTGAGTACCGGTTCCATCAGCTGCGTGTGATTGGTCAGTATTCCTCCCACGGCGAATCTCATGAGAGTGTCCAGACCGTCGCTGAGCGTCTCTGTCACGTGACCGATCCGCAGGCTCTCCTGGCTGTCCACCTCTAGGACTATATGGTGGCCCTCACTGCGCACCTGGACCTGAGACACGGACCCCCCCTCATTATATACAGGGACTCCCCATAATACAGGGACACCCTCATTATATACAGGGACCCCCCATAATACAGGGACCCACCCATAATACAGGGACCCCCCTCATTATTACAGGGACCCCCCCATTAAATACAGGGACCCCTCATGATATACAGGACCCCCCCCCATAATACAGGGACCCCCTCATATATACAGGGGACCCCACCATAATACAGGGACCCCTCATTATATACGGGACCCCCCTCATTAATACAGGGGACCAGACCATAATAAGGGACCCACTCATTATATCAGGGACACCCCCCATAACAGAATACGGACCCCCATAATACAGGGACCCCTCATTATTATACAGGGGACCCCCCACCATAATTAAAGGGACCCATAATACAGGGACCCCCTCATTATATACAGGGACCCCCCATAATACAGGGACCCCCTCATTATATACAGGGACCCCCCTCATTATATACAGGGACCCCCTCTTATATACAGGGACCGCCCCCCAATCAATAAGACAGGGCCCCTCATTATATACAGGGGAACCCCCCATAATAGGGAAACCTCTTATATACAGGGGACCCCCATACTACAGGGACCCCCCTTCATTATATACAGGTACCCCCCATAATCCAGGGACCCCCTCATTATATTACAGGACCCCCCATAATACAGGGACCCCTCATTATTATACAGGGACCCCCATAATACAGGGACCCCCCCCCATAATACAGGGACACCCCTCTTATATACAGGGAACCTCATTTTTTGTTAAATACAGGAGACACCCCTAATTATGATACAGGGACCCACCAATAATACAGGACCCCTACCATTATTATACAGGGACCCCCAATAATACAGGGACCCCCACATTTATACAGGGACCCCATAATCACGGGACCCCTACATTAATACAGGGACCCCCCTAATACAGGGACCCCCACATATATACAGAGTAAATTCAACTTGTAACACCAGCAGGGAGACGGTTGTGTAGATAATTACCGTGCGTGTGTTGCGAGTGTGGGTGTTGCCGAGTGCGTGTGCGCCGCGGGCGTGTGCGCGAGTGCGTGTGCGCGCATGGATGTGCGCCGCGGGGTATGGCAGCTGGCCTTGTGTTGCCTAGGGGATAACGGAGCGGTTTATGGGCTGAGACTTTAATTTCAGTCAGGTGACTGTAAGTAATATACGTATATAGGCTAGAGATTATATGGGGAGCGCCTATATGTAAAGCGGCAATCTTTTAAAGACGGCAATTTTTTGAAGTGCAGTGGAAAATACTTTGCTGGCGACTTGAGCAGGGTTTTCATTTACCTTGGTAACGAAACATCCGTAACCGGTGACGTACGCTCTAATGGCTGTGCGCCCCATTCAGGATCGCGGCATTGCGACAAAAAAAACCATTAGGTTGCGACGGATGTTAAAAACATGCCGGGTCTCGCCACACATGCGCAGTGGGCGGCCGGAGTCTGAAGGCAACATGCGCAGTGGCGTCTGGAATCGGCGATTGGGAGACAAGGAGGCAGCCGCCGAAGGCACCCAGACAGAAGACACACACAACTGTATACACAAAATACCCCTGTTGCCTCCTCTGTCTTCAGCCCCCCTTCCCCCCTGTGGCAGTTCCTCCCCTGCTACTGTTACGTGATTTTACGACTGTTCCTTGCAGTTACTTTCCTTGCAGAAGCGAGTATCTGTGACCTCCAAGAACGCTCATAAATGGCAAACGATTTCTTATTGTTAAACCAGATATCCAAATAGGAGATTTGTTCTGTTGAAGACAAACAAAGACTATGCCTCCTAATGCCCAAATCGGACGAAATGATAGGGAAAAACGAGTACCAGTTCTATGGACTCTGAGAGACATTGTGGTGCATCAAGCTGACCTAGAGCTGTGCATCCCCTACCTTACCGAGAAGGCAAAGGACGTCAAGGCTGGTGTAACCGGCCGTATCCCATCGTTATGTGGCATGAAGTTGGCTATGTCATGTTATATTGCACATATGTTCCACATACACCTAATAGTGGTTCTCCAGATACCAGACAGGGAGTGTCATGGACAGGAATACCCCTGTTGCCCTCTCTGTTCATCCCCCCTCTCCCTTGGCAGTTTGTTGCTAGCTGACGTGGATTTACTTTCCTTGATTTTTACTCCCAGTGCAGATGAATGGATCCATAAGTAGCCTTTTTCTTCAAGCTGTAACACCACCCTGGTTTGCTCTGGCAACATCTCCAGTCCTCCAGTTAATGGACTTGCCCACTTCTCCCCTGTCTTTTTGCTGACAGTAGTGCAGTCTCACTCCATTTTGTGACCCTTGCCCTCACTTCTGTTCCACCCATTACCTCTGGATAGTGAGCACCTTGCTGTAAACTCCTGTATGGTAGTAGGATTATCTTTTCACCTGCCGTTAACTACCAAGCACCGCCAGAGAAACATTATCCCAACCCCTACACTCTACACAAGTAACCTGTTTTTTTAACCTGCTCTCTCCACAAAATAAGTAAAGAAAAGAACAGACCTTTCGTGCTTGGAAAAGAGGCGAGTGAGACACTATCTGGGCTAAATCATCTTGCGTATTACCCTGGCGCCAGAATACACACAGTGGCACACACACACACACACACAGGACAACCAGGGCGCACACACACAGAATCAGAACACAACACAGGACCAGAGGCACACACACACATGCACCAGAGGCACACACACACAGAGGTACCAGAGACACACACACACACACACACACACACACACAACACACACCACACAACACACACACCACACACACACACACACACCACAACACACACACCCACACACACCCCACACCACACCACACACACAACACACACAGAGACAGTTCGTTATAACTATATAATGCAATAGCTAAAATAGGGTGTGCCGAACGCGCTCGTTCTCAAGTCAAGTCTTCTTGCGTTTTCCCCACTGACATGTGTTTGAACTTTAATTAAAAATATCACCATCACAAATACAATATCTGTGACACAAAACAAGCGACCAAAGGACAAAGACATTTCACTTAAATCCGCGCGCTCGGCACACAAACTTTTAAAAAAAAAAAAAAACAAAATATATATATATATATATATGTAATTCCTGACGCAAAGGACACAGCAGCGACATGTAATTAATTAATCAATCACCGTCATTAAGAACATTAGTCAACCTCATGTGATAGGATTGGAACTGGAACACTACACGGAGACAGTGTTAATAATTATACCGTGCTGATATATACCAGGAGATCACTCTCGCTCTTGTAAACGAGGTATATATTCTATGCCTTATTACACACACAATACCGTCACTATCACAAACAGTCACAAGTTACAAACTGTGCGTGTTGTGTACCTAGTTTGTTAGCAAAGGCCAGCTTCCTAAAGCAGGCCAGCATTGGTGAGACAAAGCCTACCTCTGTGATAATGAACCTGCTAATGTCATCTCAACCCTTTCTTTCTTGTGGCCCCTTGGAAACATTATTCTCTCAACCACATACAACGCATCCCTACTGGCCACACCCAACATCACCATACACCCTGGATTTCTCAAAAGCCTGCATACCCTACTGAATGTTGGTGGAGAACTCTGAGAACCAGCGCACCAACCACCGCTCCACTCTAAATGGTAAACACCAGAAATGTACAACTTGCAAACAACTACTCAAATTTCTACTCATACGTGTTACTCTCTTTGCAGGTGATATTGAACCGAAACCAGGTCCTCCCATTTCAAAACTCTGTCCCATACCCTCTGAAATACCCAATTCAATTCCAAAAGGTCTATCTGCGCCCATAATAAATATCCGGAGTTCTGCTGCCCCAAACTGGATGAACTAAGGGCATGTGCCTTATGCAAAACCCAAGCCATCGTGTCTTACAGCAAAACATGGATAATCCATAGAAACTCCCGATGCATATTATCGCCCATTCAGGATACTCATTTCAAGAGAGAAAGGTCAAAGAGAGGAGGAGGGGTGTTATTAGTGGCAAGCAGTGGGAGTTGAGTTTCACAGGGAGTTTCAACAGGAGTGGAACAAGTGACAATACAAACCTACTGGCCCTGAGCCCTGAGCCCTGAATTTGGAACTACGTGGAAGTAGGACATTATCTACCCCAGACATCACATTTCAGCACGTTACTATTGCTGCACCTGCCAACGCCGCTACTATTTATTTTGCTGACCCTCACTTATTCCAAATGATGCACTTCTTTCTGCAAACCTCATTATGTCTCTAACTCTATCCTATATATCCATTCCCCTTCCATCACCACTTCCAGATCACATGAACTCCTTTCTTTACCTTGCCTCTGTCACTACACAGCTATAACCCCCTGCACTAAAAAAACACCCCTACAAATCCTCCCCACCACATCCTCTTTCTATCTGACGCTTCTCCTCCTTGCTTTGGGGATATCTCTCCAATCCTGGTCCCTGTCTTATTTTTTTTTTTTACATGCTCTCGCCCTCGTCGTCTTCCACATGCACTTACTCCTTCATGGTGTCAACTCCTCCTCAACCTCATACCCATCCCCTGCCACCACCCTCCTCTCTCCCTCTCTCCTGTGCCCTTTGGAATGCTCGCTACCCTCTCTAACAAGTTCCTCTCTGTGATGACTTCTTTCTCTCTCACTCCCTGCTTCTCTTGCTATAACGAGACCTGGCTCACTCAGTCTGACTACTGCTCTGGAAGCTGCCTCTTCCTATGGTGGCCTTCCTTCTCCCACACTCCGCGCACTGATGGCAGGGTGGAGGCCGTGGGCTCCTGCACTCCTTCTCTGCCGTACCGAACCCTTCCTATTCCTCCCTCTTGCTTTCCCCGTGAGACTCACACTGTCCAGATCTCTCTCCTCTCCCTATCCACGTGGCGGTATCTATCGCCCACCTACCTCTACTCATCCCACTTACTTGCCTTGCTCTGCTCACTTTGAATCCGGCTCTCTTTCTTTCTCTCCTCAGACTCCCCTGTTTCTTCTCTGGGACTTCAACTGCCACATGATGACCTGTCTCTCCCTCGGGCTTCCTGCTTTCTCTCTCTAATCTCTTCTTTGGTCTTCAACAGTGGACTGCAGCTAGACCACAAGGACGGCCCTACCTAGAACCTGGGTTTCACTAAAAACGTTTCTCTCTCATTTCCCATTTCCCCCCTTCCTCTCTTTGACCATCACCTGCATATATTTTCTCTCTCACATTCTCCCCTACTCCACTTCATCTACCGCCTCGTTTCAGGTTAACAAACATAACTTTTTTCACTAATAAACACTAACAAGTCTATCCACGTCGACTCTTCTCTGTCTGACTCTCTACTCAAAACCACCCTCGGCTGCCTCCTCTTCATCCTCCTCCATCTCAGCTAAGACTTTGCGACTATCAAGGAAAAGGGTGTGGAATCCCATACATCAGGTCCATCCCCTCTGTTCTCCTCCACCCCTAAACCTCTTCTTAAAACTCTCCTCCTGCCTCCTTGACTCTTTATCCACTGTCACAGAGGAGAAGTGTCGTTGCTGATCTTTTCTCCCTCTAACCAATTTGCCCTCTGACCCCATTCCCTCCCATCTCCTCTAAACATCTTGCTCCTACTAATCCCTACACTAAACACATTTACCTCCCTTTACTCTGGTACATTTCCCTCCTCCTTCAAACATGAACAGTCATACCATTACTCAAAAACAGCAACCTTGACCCCTTACCTATTTCTAACTTTCGTCCTGTCTCCCCTCTGCCTTTTGCCTCTAAACTCCTAACGTATTCTCCGCTTGCTCCACTTTCCAAACGTATTCTCTCCTAGACCCTCTACAATTTGGCTTCCGCACGGCTCACTCAACTGAAAAAAGCAGCCTCATTCAAATAACTATGACCTCCATGCTGCCAAAGACAAGGTCATTACACTCTGCTCATATTACTCGACCTCTCCTGCATCATTTGTACACCGTGGCACCACCCTCTTCCTTCACAATTCTCCATATCTTGGTATTCGGAACAAGCTCGATCTGATCTCCTCTTACCTCTCCCATCGTACTTTCAGTGTCCTCTTTCTGCTCACACATCCTCCTCCATAGATCTCTCTGTGGGGGTACCCCAGGGCTCGTCCTGGGACCTCTCCCTCTTTTCTCTTTACAACACTCTCCTCTAGGTGACCTAATCACATCTCAAGGATTTAAATATACCCTCTATGCTGACGACACACAAATGTACTTTTCTACCCCTGAACCTTACAAACCCTGACTTGTACAGACCAAAGTTTCTGAATGTCTCTCTGCGATATCATCTGCATGCCCTTCCACCGACTTAAACTCAAATGGCTAAAACAGAGCTCCTCATATGTTCCTCCCAAACCTGGCCACTACTCTACCCTCCTTTCCACATTACTGCTGGAACTACCATCATTGACCCAGTAGCCCAAGCACGCTGCCTAGGGGTCACACCTCGACTCCTCTCTCACATTCGCCCTCACATTCAAAACGTCTCTATAACTTGTGCCGTTTTCCCTCGCGCAATATACAAGATACGCCTTTCCTTGTTGCTTGACTGCTAAAACTCTGACTCAGACCCTCATTCTCTCCCGTCTTGATTACTGTAACCTCCTGCTGTCCGGCCTTCCTGCCTCTCCACCTGCCCTTCCCCTACAATCTACCCTAAACGCTGCTGCGAGTCACGCTACTCTTTCTAAATCTGTCTCCCGCGTCTCCCCTGCTGAAATCCCTCTCTGTGCTTCGATCAAATCCCGCATCTCACACTCAGTTCCCCTCCTCTCCCTAATTGGGTTACTTTTATATGTCTGAAATCACTCCCATATGCTGTGTATTATATCTGTTATTTATATGATTACCCCGTGTATTACTGCTGTGACGCGCTATGTACATGAATGGCGCTTATATAAATATATAAGATAATAATAATAAGATATACATACATATAGAGACCCCCCCATAATACAGGGACCCCCCACATTATATACAGAACACCTCTTTCTCTGTGTATCTCTCGCTGTCAGTCTCCCACTTCTATCTGCCCCCTCTCACTCATCACCCCTCCTCTCCCCAACCCTCCTCCCCCTATTTCTCCTCCCCCCAACTCTCTCCCTTTACTCTCTCT
>WSYH01008437.1:0-29139 GCA_036426205.1 Ascaphus truei | reverse complement strand
GACTGACCCCTTAACCATGTCACTGCCATTAGTACACTTTGCCCCTAGGAGGGACTGACGCTTTAAATCCATGTATTCGTTTTACACTATAATAGGACAGTGTGAATGTAATAACAAGTCCCCTCTATTCCTCAGACAGCAGTAAACTAGAGATTAATTAAAAGCACACAGATACCGCCCCCGCCCCCCTCCTCCTCCAATACTTACAGGAGCCAATTCCCTGTAATTCCCCGTAGTGTAATATAACTTGTTTAAGACGAGCTGACTTGTAAGGATTTCTTTTCTCTGAGACGAATGAATTTGGGAGAGAAACGCAAATACAGCAAAGTAGAAAAATACCCAAAGGAGACGTCATTGTGAAATCAGGAACCCGCACAATGACGCATGGAACATGTCATTTCCCATACATTTCCCTTGTTGCACACTCGGTTCCACTACTTTTTATATTTACACACTTGCAGCTCCCATTTATTTAACAGGGAATTTTATTTTAGACCCTCTCCCTTTGTGATGATACATTGTAGAAATGTTTCTACAAATAGCTATTCCCAATGAGATATTTATATATATATATATATATATATATATATATATTATCTATAATATATAGTATATTATACTGTATATGTATGTATGTATGTATGTATGTATGTATGTATGTATGTATATATGATCTTCAGCTCTGGTCTGAAAATGCCCGTTCAACATTGCAGTTGCCAAGGAGAAATGTTAAGAATAGCTAAAAACCATCATGTTTTATTGTATACACTGATTTAAAGGGGATTACGTTGGAAGAACTGGGGCAGAACAAACCCCAACACCAGAATTATCCGACATAAAGCAAAGTTTTATTATCTGCTCCGTAGTTTGCGGCGTATTGTCCAACGTGTATCAGCGTTGAACCTTGAAGTTGAGGAATACCTCTCAGGACAAGCACCTTTATTGGGTTGTAATGGTTATACGGAGGGGTTAGGTCCCGGTCCAGATGCACTTAGAAGGTTTAGCATCCACGCGTACCTCTCCTGCTGTCTCCTGTGCTCCTGCTCCGATCGGATGTCTTCTCCTGCCACAGCCAAGCCACCGCCGCCCGTTGTCTCCACGTCTTCCCTCCACTGACATCGTCTTTTATGGTCGTTCCGCTTTCTAATGCGCCCCTAGCACCTTTGCGCCCTTGGCGACCGCCTAGGTTCGCCTAATGGACGTGCTGGACCTGGCCCACGGTAGAGATGGTGTTCAACTTCTTCTTGTTCTATTTCTCTTCTTCTAGTTCTCTGATTTGTTGCTGGAGATTTTCTAGTCTTGTATAAAAAATAACAATGTTATCTGCAAATCGTATGTGGCATGCAGTGAGAAGCGTTGGTGACACAGTGTCTCCCTGCCGCACTCCCTCGCTGATCCTGGTGACAGTGTCTCCCTGCCACACTCCCTCGCTGATCCTGGTGACACGGTGTCTCCCTGCTGCACTCCCTCGCTGATCCTGGTGACACAGTGTCTCCCTGCCGCTCTCCCTCGCTGATCCTGATGACACGGTGTCTCCCTGACGCACTCCCTCGCTGATCCTGATGACACGGTATCTCCCTGATGCACTCCCTTACTGATCCTGGTGACACGGTGTCTCCCTGCCGCACTCCCTCGCTGATCCTGATGACACGGTGTCTCCCTGCCGCACTCCCTCGCTGATCCTGGTGACACTGTCTCCCTGCCGCACTCCCTTACTGATCCTGGTGACACGGTGTCTCCCTGCCGCTCTCCCTCGCTTATCCCGATGACACAGTGTCTCCCTGCCGCTCTCCCTCGCTGATCCTGGTGACATGGTATCTCTCTGCCGCACTCCCTCGCTGGTCCTGGTGACACGGTGTCTCCCTGCCGCACTCCCTCGCTGATCCTGGTGACATGGTGTCTTCCTGTCGCACTCGCTCGCTGATCCTGGTGACACAGCGTCTCCCTGCCGCACTCCCTTGCTGATCCTGATGACACAGTGACTCCCTGCCACACTCCCTCACTGGTCCTTATCTCACTTATATCTTCATGTAATCTCATGGTTGATGTGACATTCTCATAAATGTTCTTTATAATATCACTGTACGCGTCTTCAACACTTCGTCTTCTTATTGCATTTAAACCAGCTGAGGTGTGGACAGAATGAAATGCTTTTTTGGAATTTACGAATCCTCAGATGAGTGTTAGATCGTATTTATTACTTTGGGTAATCACTTCTTGTTCAACTTTGTGTTGTATCCCATGTGAAATCCCACTTGTTCTCTAGACTGGGCAAAGTCCTGGGTGTGTTGTAGCCAATCAGTGAGCATCTTTGGAAATATCTAGTGATTGGAAGTAGACTGATGGGTCTGTAGTTCTTGAGATCTTTGTCTCCTTTCTGGTGGATGAGGATAACGATGGCATTGCTCCATTGTTCTGGAATTTTCGATGTGGAAAATGCGAGAAAACCCCTGAAACGGATCGGGGCAAGAATCCGCCATCTCTGTCTGTGACCCGAGCCGCATCCCTTTGAACCCTTCACATTCCAATACATAAGAAAACCCGGCAAAAACTGACCGGAGAAATGTCTGGGTCCCCTCCGACTTGCGACACTCTTAATGCCACAACACTTGTCGTCCAATCCCTAACACTACTCACGCACAGTGTTTACCCAATCCACCCCAACCCAAAAGGGGGCGGTAACCTTTACGGGGGTGGGCAGAGGACAAGAGATGTATTTCTTTGTTTTTTCATAATAAACGGACCCTCCGATTAACAAATAAATCCAGGACTGTCTGAGCCTGTCACTGATCTCTCAATAGACAGAGGATGAGACCGCACTCAATTCAATGGAATATGAATGTGGTGGTACTTAGGTCTGCCGGTGCGCTGGTTCCTGGTGGGGGAGCTCCTGTAGTCCCAAATGTTCCATTACAAAGAAGAAGAAGCAGGCGCACGGTCTGACTCCAAAAGGCCTTCACCTTGAGATCGGCAAGTATTGACTGCCGAAAAACGTGGAACTTATGGCATATTAACTCCTTTTGAGTAATACCGTGTCCCTGCTTCTTCTTTGTCGCTGATACTCTGCACCAGGAGTCACCTCCCACAGTACATATAAACCCGGACTGTCTGAGCCTTTCCCTGATACTCTGCAGCCAGGCGTCCCCCTACATCTCTATATTTTTGTGAAATCACTGTATGTCTGCGTCCCAATGGTCAATCGCTTGACCTTGCCCTGTCACTCCGGCTCAGGCCATGCCCGCCCCCGCACACCTCTTCATTGCCTACGTCCAACCCAATGCCCACTGTCCCCCCTCAACTGACTCTTCATTGGCCTGCGTCCCACAACCAATCACACTGTCCCACCACCTCCTGACTCTCATTGCCTCGTCATGCCCCGCCCCCGCACACACTCTCATTGCCTGCGTCCCACCCCTCACTGACTCTCATTGGCCTGCGTCCAATGCCCGCCCCCGCACCCTCTCATTTGGGCCTTCGTCCACCCCTCACTGACTCTCATTGGCCACCGTCCAATGCCCGCCCCCGCACACCTCTCAGTGGCCTGCGTCCACACAAATTGCCCTATACAGTTTTCCCAAACTGTGCGCCGCTCTGTGGCTAGAGGGGCGGGCTATCAGGGCCGCCAAGCAGCGTGATAACAAGGGCTGCTAGCTCATTACAAAAAAACCACCTCTGAGGGGAAGCAGAGGAGCGTTCACGTGACCGCTCACCATCCATTGGACGTCAGCCCTGCGAGATAGAGAGAGAGAGAGAGAGAGATAGAGAGTAGCTGCTATATAGAGCGCGCGATAGTCTCGGGAGGATAGCTATAGATCCTCTCGCTAAGAGATATGCCGATAGGAGATATGAGAGAATAGAGATCTAAGATCTCTCTTTTTTTCTCTATCATATCTATATCTAATTATATCTTTTGTTTTTTTTTTTTATCTATTTCTATGTTATTGTTGGTTGTGTGTGAATATATTTACTCAAAGTTGCACAATGTTTATAGATTTTTATTCTCACATGTCTTTTTATTTTAAATGTTTAAAATATTACTATACTCATGCCTCCGTTCACACACACACCAGCTAGAACGACGTGCCAAACCATACACCCGTAGCCCCCTGTCGTGCTACGGCCCCACCCCCGACCTCACTCCGCCCAATCTCGCTTTTGCTCTTCCGTCCCGCCGTGCTGCTGTCAGGGGGTGGGACAGCAAAAAGCTCTGGGTCATGAGCGAAAAGGACATTCAGCAATCAGAACAGTATCGTCTGCATCATCACCTAAGCTCGTTACTCTTTTCCAGTTATTTCCCATTGGGCCTTCTTCCGCTATGATCCTCTTTTACTTACAGATCAGGGGCTTTTGTGCATCTGTTTAAGCGCGGCTCAGCGACGCTGAGGATAGTTCCGCCTAGCTCTTATATATTGGTATTCGCCGGCTCTCCCACGGTAAGTGCTTATATTATTCACGGACACAATCACCTCCACCATTCCGGGGCCAAAGTTTATTCGCCTCTTTCTCACCTCCTCCGACTGGTGCCTCTTCCCTCCCCCACCGGCCGCCCGGTGCAGAGTTGAAGGCAGTGCCCCTCAGGATCCCCAGCTCCCCCTTCCCTTGGCGCCGCCGCCGGTCCCATTTTGCCACCCTCGGCGTTCCCGTCACAGGGGTCTGCACTGAACCTTCCCCCGTGTTCGGGACTCGTTTGGGGTCCCCGTTCAGCCTAACCCTTTCCCCCACCCCCCCGTATCTGTTTTTATTTATTTGTGTGTGTGTATCTGTGTGTATTTTTATTTGTGTTGTGTATCGGTTGTATTTATTTGTGTGTGTGTGTGTGTATTTATTTGTGTTGTGTGTTAATTTGTGGTGTGTCGTGTGTGTGTTGTCTTTCTTTGTGTCTCTTCTTTGTTTGTGTCTGCGCGCGCGAGTGCGGCCGCGCGCGCGCGCGCGCGCGTGCGGTCCGCGCGCGCCGCCGTGCCAGTCCGCGCGCGCCGCGCGTGGCGGTCCCTCGCCGCGCGCCGCGCGCTTGTGGCTGTTCCCGCGAGTCAGCCGCGCGCGGGGGGGTCAGAGCGAGCGTGAGGTTCCGAGCGAGCGAGAAGTGACAGGTCCGGAGGAGCGACTCGTAGCGGTTCAAGAGACGAAGAGAGAGTGCGGTTCAGCGAGAGGAGAGTGATGTCCAGAGATAGAGAGAGTGAGGTCAAGAGAGAGAGAGTTGAAGTCAGAGGAGAGAGTGAGGCTCAGGGAAGAGATTAGAGTGGAGGTCCAGATAGATAGAGTTTGGATGTCCTAGAGAGAATAGAGAAGAGTGGGTCAAAGAGAGAAGAAGAGAGAGAGTGATGGTTCCGAGAACTAGAGAGTGAGGTCATATAGAGAGAGAGTGAGTCAGAGATAGAGAGAGTGAGGTCAGAGAGAGAGAGAGTGAGGTCAGAGAGAGAGAGAGAGAGAAGAGTGAGGTCAGAGAGATATCTCGCTCTTGAGGTTCAGAGAGATAAGAGTGATGTCAGAAGAGAGAGAGAGTGAGGGTCAGAGGAGAGAGAGTGAGGTGTCATTCTACTAGTTCGTTTCCTCTCTCTCGAGTTTAGTCAGAGATAGAGGGAGTCAGAGAGACTTTGACGGTCATAGAGAGTGGTTGAGTGTCAGAGATAGTGTGCGGGATTCATAGAGAGGAAGAGAGTGTGAGGTCAGAGACGAGTGTGAGGGTGTCCTGATATAGCGCTGATAGAGATAATGAGTAGGTCCCCCCCCATCTCTCCTTTTCTTTTGTCATCGTTTCCCGCAAGCTCTGCTGCTCTGCTCTTTATTCTTTGTACTTAGTACTTATGGTTTGGTAGGGTATATGCGAGAGATGTCAGAGAGAGAGAGGTTGGTGAGGTCAGAGAGAGAGAGAGTTGTGCGGGGTCGAGACGAGATTGATTTCAGAGAATTTAGAGTGGTTTGAGAGGAGAAGTGAGAGATGTGGTCTGAGAGAGCCACCAACTCTGCTCACTGCAACTTTAGGTTATGTTTGTACACCTATGTATTAAATTTAACACCTTTGTTTTTACTTTGGGACCGCCGCGTAAAAAGCCTGATCGCCTGGGAAGCCTTGAAACAAATTCTGTTGGCCTTGGGGAGCTTGAACCGAAAAAGTTTGGGAACCACCTGCCCTAATACTTCCACATGGTCCCCCACCCCTCACTGAGTTTTGGGCACACGCTTTGGCTTTGCACCACCTAAATCCTCCTAATCCTCACCTGCTCTGGGGTCCAAGCTTCACAGCCTATCAACCTTCACGTCTCTAACCACAACTGCCGATCAGGTACAGAATCTACACACAATGCACAAACACCGCACACACAACACATCACACAACCCAAACACTGCACTGCCTCTTCAAACCCCCCCTCCCCTCCCGCACCATCTCCCTCCCTCAACCGGACCGCGAGGGTGCCGCGGGCCTCCACTCACCACACACAACACCATGGCAACTATGTCCCTTCCCCCTATCCCCCACCCAATCCGAAAACTCCCCCATTTTCTCTCTCCACTCTCCCCTTCCGCCGTCCCTCCGCGCCACTCGTCCTGCGCCCTCCACACATTCTTCCCTAACTCCGCAAACCAAGAGCCGTAAGGCCCCCTACCCACCACCCGTCTAACATACCACCATTCCACCACTTTCCCCCTCCCCCTATCATCCCGCGAGCCTCACCATTGGTATCTCCCGCGAACGCGCACGCACGCCTCACATCACTCCTGCACATCACACATCTCCCTCGCAAACAGACCCGCGAGAGCCCCCATACCCCCTACACCATTCCACCGATGTCCCTCCCCCTATCCCCCCGCACCCCCAGATGGGGTCCCCCATGTATCTCCCCTCTCACCCCCCTCCGCTCCCCTCTCCCCCCGCAGCACTCCCTCCGTTCTCCATCCCTTCCCTCCCCGTCTGTACACAGGCTGCCAACGCGGCGGCCTAAGATGGCGTAACCCCCTTCCTCCATCGCGCTACATTCCTCCGCCATCCCTCCCGCTCCCCCTCCCTCCCTCCCCCGCTCCATTCCCTCCCGCTCCATTCCTTCCCTCCCTCTCCAATTCCCTCCCGCTCCCTTCCCTCCCTCTCCACTCGAGCTCCCTCCCCCCGGCGTGGGAACAGGCTGCCACGTGCGCGTAAGATGGCGGACCCCCTTCCTTCCTTCCTCCCTCGCGTCTGCCGAGTGAGAAGATGGCGGCGGCCGGAAGTACAGGTAGGTGTCGTCGCGTGTGTGTGTGTGTGTGTGTGTGTGTGTGTGTGTGTGTGTGTGTGACACTGCCCCCCCCCCTCCTGTCCACTGCCCCCCCTCCTGTCCACTGCCCCCCCTCCTGGTCCACTGCCGCCCGCCCCCCCCCTGTCCCCTGCCGCCCCCTCCTGTCCTGCCCCCCCTCCTGTCCACTGCCCCCCTCCTCCTGTCCCACTCTACAGCCCCCCCCCTCCTGTCCCAAGCCCCCCCCCTCCTGTCCCACAGCCCCCCCCCCCTCCTGTCCACATCCCCACCCTCCGTCCACTGCCCCCCCCCTCCTGTCCCACACTGCCCCCCTCTCCTGTCCATTCACTGCCCCCCCTCTCCTGTCCCTGCCCCCCTCTCCTGTCCACACCCCCCCCTCCTGTCCACTGCCCCCCCCTCACTGGTCCACTTCCCCCCTCTCCTGTCCACTGCCTCCCCCCCTCTCCTGTCCAGCTGCTGCCCCCCCTCTCCTGTCCACTGCCCCCCCTCTCCTGTCCCACTGCCCCCCCCCCACTCTGTCCAGCTGCCCCCCCTCTCCTGTCACTGCCCCCCCCCCTCCTGGCCACTGCCCCCCCCTCTGCCACTGGACTGCCCCCCCCCCCTCCTGTCCACTGGCCCCCCCCTCCTGTCCACTGTCCACCCCCTCCTGTCCACTGTCCACCCCCGTCCTGTCCACTTCACGGGCCCCCCCCCCTCCTGTCCCATGTCCACCCCCTCCTGTCCACTGGCCACGTCCACTGCCCCCCCCCTCCTGTCCCCTGCCCCCCCTCCTGTCCACTGCCCCCCCCTACTGTCCACTGCCCCCCCTACTGTCCCACCTGCCCCCGCCCCTCCTGTCCACTACTGCCCCCCTCCTGTCCACTGCCCACCCCGCACTCCTGTCCAACTGCCCCCCCCTCCTGTCCCTGCCCCCCCCCTCCTGTCCACTTCCCCCCACCCTCCTGTCCACTTGCCCCCACCCTCCTGTCCACTGCCCCCCCCCTCCCTGTCCCACTGCCCCCCTCCTGTCCACTGCCCCCCCCTCCTGTCCACTGCATCCCCTCCTGTCCACTGCCCCCCCTCCTTTCCACTGCCCCCCCCCTCCTGTCCACTGCCCCCCCCTCCTGTCCACTGCCCCCCCTCCGTCCACTGCCCCCCCTTCCTGTCCACTGCCCCCCCTCCTGTCCACCCCCCCCCCCTCCTGTCCACCCCCCCCCCCTCCTGTCCACTGTCCCCCCTCCTGTCCACTTCCCCCCCCCTCCTGTCCACTGCCCCCCCTCCTGTCCCCTGCCCCCCCCCTCCTGTCCACTGCCCCCCCCTCTGTCCACTGCCCCCCCTCCTGTCCACTGCATCCCCCTCCTGTCCACTGCATCCCCCTCCTGTCCACTGCCCCCCCTCCTTCCCCTGCCCCCCCTTCCTGTCCACTGCCCCCCCTTCCTGTCCACTGCCCCCCCCTCCCCCTTCCACCGCCTCCCCTCCCCCTTCCCCCCGCCTCCCCTCCCCCTCCCACCGCCTCCCCTCCCCCCTTCCACCGCCTCCCCCCCCCCCCCCCTTCCCACCTCCACGCCTCCCCCCCCGTCCCACCCCGCCTCCCCCCCCCCCTTCCCCCGCCCCCCCCCACCCCTTCCCACCGCCCCCCCCCTTCCCACCGCCCCTTCCCACCGCCCCCCCCCTTCCCACCGCCCCTTCCCACCGCCCCCCCCCCCTTCCCACCGCCCCCCTTCCCACCACCCCTTCCCACCGCCTCCCTTCCCACCACCCCCACCGCCTCCCTTTCCCACCGCTCCCCACCCCCTTCCCAGCGCGCTCCCACCCTCCCCCCCCCTTCCACCTCCCCCCCCCCTATCCCACTTCCCTCCCCACCCCCTTTCCCCCCCCGTCCCCCTCCCGGCTTCCCAACCCCCTTCCCCCCTCCTTCCCCCCTCCTCCCCCCCCTTCCCAAGAACCCTCCTCCCGCCCATCGCCCCCTCCTCTCCCCCCCTGTCCCCCCCCCCCTTCTCCCCCTGCGCCCCCCCCGCTTTCCCCCCGCCTCCCCTCTACTTCCCACCGCCTCCGTCCCCCCCCTTCCCACCCGCCCCGTCCCCCCCTTCCCCCCCCCCACCGCTCCCCCTCCCCCCCCTTCCCCCTTTCCCACCTCCTCCCCGCCCCCCCCCGCTCCCCTTATTCCCCCCCTTCCTCTCCCCTTTCCTTTCCCCCCCTCCGCTCCCTTTCATTCCTTCCCCCCCCCTCCTCTCCCCTCCCCCCCGCTCCTCTCCCCCTTTCCTCCCCTCCGCTCCCCCCTCCTCTCCCCCTTTTCCCCCCTCCTCTGCCCCTTTCCCCCCTCCTCTCCCCCCTTTCCCCCCCTCCCTCTCCTCCTCCCCTTTCCCCCCCCGTCCTCTCTCCCTTCCCCCCCTAACTCCCTCTCCCTTTCCCCGCCCCTCCTCTCCCATTTCTCCCCCCCTCCTCTCCCCCCCCTCCTCTCCCCTTTCCCCTCCGCTCATACCTCTCCCCTTGCGACCCCCACCCTGCCTCTCCCCTTTCCGCCCCCCACCCGGTGTAGTGCCGCTCTCCGCCCTTGGGCCCGCCCCTCCTCTCCCCTTTCCTCCCGCCTCCTCCCCCTTTCCCCCCCCTCCCCTCATCCCTTTTCCCCCCCCTCCTCTCCCCTTTCCCCCCCTCCGGCCTCTTCACCCCTGGCCCCGGTCCGCCCCCTCGCTGCTCCCCCTCTCCCGGCTATCAGCCCCCTCGTCCCACTCGCTCTTCCCCCGACCGCTAGCCCCCCCTTCGCCCCCCCTCCCCTCCATCCCCCGCCTTCCCCCCCATTTCCTCTAACCCTTCCCCCCCCCGCTCCTCTAACCTTCCCCCCCCCGTCTCCTCTAACCCGTCCCCCTTCCCCCCCCGCTCTCTAAGCCTTTCCCCCCCCCCCGCTCCTCTACCCCTTCCCCCCCCCTCCTCTAACCCTTCCCCCTCCTCTAACCCTTCCCCCCTCCTCCACCCCCTTTGCCCCCCTCCTTGCCCCCACTGTCCTCCCCTTGCCCCCCCTCCACCCCCTTGCCGGCCCCTCCACCACCCCCTCCTCCCCTTTCCCCGCCGTCCCGCCGCCCTTCGCCTTCCTGCCCCCGCCTTACTAGACCGCCTCCGCCTCCCCACCCCCCCGCCTCTCCTTCACCCCCCTTTACTTTCCGGCCGCCTTCTTCTTTCACCCACCGCCTCAACAGCCGCTGCAACGACTCAACAGACAAACCCACCCGCCCCTCGACAATACCTGCCGCCACCACACCTGCTGCCTCTCCCGGCCCCTACGCACCGACATCACTGTCCCCCGCCTCACACCCTAGCAGTACCCCCACGCACAGACAGCACTCACACCCCACTCTCCACCCGCCGCCTCACACCCTATCCGGACCCCCTCTCACAGACAGCACGGTCCACAACCCCCTCTCCACCCTCACGCCTGCACACCCTATCATGACCCCCACTCACAGACGCACTTCACACCCACGCGCCAGCCCCCTGCCCTCACCCCCTAGCAGACCCACACTCACATACAGCACTCCACAACCGCAACGCACCACCCTCCGGCCGCCCCCTAGCAGTGACCACCCACGCACATACAGACCACAAACCCACCGCCACCCCCGCCGCCCTCACACCCTAGCAGGACCCCCACCTCACAGACAGCACTCACACCCACCGCGCCACCCTCCGCCTCACACCCTATCATGACCCCCACTCACATACAGCACTCATAACCCAAGCGCCACCCCCCCGCCTCACACCCCCTATCATGACCCACAACTCCCTACCTCCCTCCCAAACCACTCACCACCCCCTCCCCTCCACCCTATCATTACCCGCCACTCTCATACATCACTCACAACCCACGCGCCACCTACAACCACCCCGCCTCACCAACAACCTAGCAGGACCCGCCTCACAATTTTTACAATCACTTATGGCACCAAAATCTACATTGTACTGTGGTGTTGTTACAATAAAAACCATTTTCTACAAACATCGTATGTACATTTTCTTCCATCTTTTCTTTCAATATTATTATCCAACCTTTACAACAAATACTCATACGCTATTGTTCCCAATTTATAAATAATACTACCTATTACGCATTTACATCCCGGGCAACGCCGGGTCTCTCAGCTAGTTACATATAAACCCAGCAGCACCAGTATAGATTGAAACACCCTGAGTGCCATCTAGTGGACAATAGCCAACACTGCAATGACCACTATACCTGTATATATACACAAATAAAGAGTTCACTTGTGAGCACATTCACATGTCTTAGGCCTCGGCCATGTTTGCTGCTTGCTTGCGGAAGCGTGCTGACGCGTGCTCCCGTTCAGCACTGAGCCCTTCAAGCCGCAATTAGACGGCTTTAAGTAGGGCTCATCCTCTGCTTCCGCGCGCTTACGGAGCGCAGTCTTAGGGAATTTAAATTCTCCCCGCTTGCCGGCGAGACGGCCGTCAGTGAGCAGTTCTGCCCATTATGGCGACCATCTCCGTACGTCACTGGCCCACCCCGGCCAGTGACGCGCCCACCCCCGGAACGCCCCTGAAGGCCTGCTTGAGAGCGCGTGCGGTAAGCCATCAGCGATCAATCAGGGATCATTTACTTTCGCCCTTAAGGCTGCGGCCACAGTACCCTTCTCTGCCTGCTCTTTCATCGATGCTGGTCGTCGCGTGCATCTCCTATTCCCGCCTTGTCTTCATGTAGCTGCTGCCAAAGACAGGGGGGGGGGTTGAACGGGGGAGGGATGGGGGCGCGGCCGTTATGTTCACTCCCGCATGTTTCGCTCCCGTCCTTTTCTGAGCCCTCCTTGGTTGCTTTGCTTATCTTTCCTTCTGGCGTAGCGTTCCTGACACAATTCTCTTGCGAGCAGGAGTCACTGTCGGCAGAACGCAAGCGCCCCCCCTCGCAGCAGGCCCGTCCCATTGTGCAGCGGCTATTGTCCCTTCAGCGTCCCCAACCGCTGGTTCAGCAGTAGCCAGCTGGGACCTTGGGCCTTATACAGGTCTCAAAACCCCCACCTTCACCATTATCCTCATCCCTCAGTATACAGTTCTTCCACTGCGCAAGGGATTCTGGGATGACATGCAAATAAAGCAACACCGTGTCCCCTTTTGTCTGAAAAACCATTGTTCCATGGAGCCCATATAAGCTAAACGCTCGCTGTTCACAACAGCTTTAAAAAGCAAACAGCATGGGAATCATATTGTAAAAGCTCCCCGGAGAGGGATCTCCTCTTTCTTAATGTGTACTTTTATGTCTGATGTCTGATGTTTTATGGCTTATTTCCCATGATCTGTTATTTTATTATCGGTTATTTTTATTTGATGGGACACCGTTGTATTACTGCTGTGAAGCCTATGTACATTAATGGCGCTATACAAATAAAGACATACAATACATCATATTCCAGCCAGAGGAAAAACCATTCACAGACATGTTTTCAACTAATACAGGCAGTCCCCGGTTATCCGACCATGCTTACTCAACATGGCGTTTGATAGCAGACGATGTGAAAGCGAAACCCGTTTTCCTTTCCCAAGGAACAACTGTTTAAAAAAAAAAAAATGAAAGGCTCCCCGTTCCTGAAGTCATTTTTTATTAATTTAACACTAAAATACACCCAAATATTTTACGCAGACATAAGATTGCAAGCAGCACACACATAAATTATATGTGGTATATCTGTATTATATATATAATATACCTAAATATCTAATATTTTTACTATCTTTCTAAATACTATCTCTTATATACACTCCACCCAAAACCGATGCAAATCGTAGGATAAGCGTTTTGGCGTTGTTATAAAAAATGAACATAGGTATGCATTGCATAGCGTTGGATCAAGCCATTCGTTGTAAGCGAAGCGTTGTAAAACGAGGCACTGCCTCCCCGCTCTCATTTGGCTGTTGTCTCCTTCCTCGCCCCCCTTCGCCGTCTCTCCCTCTCCCCTCCCCTGATTGTCCCCCCCCCGCCCCCCCACCCACGGCTCTATTGGCCTGTAACGCTCTGAACCCAGGTCTCCCCACCTCCAGGCAACACTGCTTCTGCTGCTGCCTGAGGTGAGGAAATGCTCCCCTGGTGGTAGTGGCACGCAAAAAACCGGCTGTTGCTTGCTGCTGGTAGGGGCGGGAGGGGGGCTTAATTAACTGAGCTCGCTGTTTTGGATCCTCCCCCCAGCTTTGTTTTTGACCCCCCACCCAGCTTCGTTTTTGACCTTTCCCCCCAGCGCCGTTTTTGACTCCCTTTTTTGACTCCCCCCAGCTCCCCCGTTTTTGACCCCCCCCAGCTCCGTTTTTGCCTCCCCCACTTCGTTTTTTGACCCCCCCGCCTCTGTTTTTGACCCCCGACACACATGACAACACAGTGACAGAACACAGTGACAGACACAGTGACAGACACATGACAGACACGTGACAACACACTGGACACACACATGACAGACAAACTGACACACACAAGTGACACCCCCCCTGCCTTCCTGCCCTGCCTTCCCCCACCCACCCCCTTTCTTCCCCCCGCCCCTGCCTTCTCCCCCCACCTTCCCCCCCACCCCCCGGCCTTCCCCCCCACCGCCACTGCCTTCCCCCCGCCCTGCCTTTCAGCCAGCCCGTCCCCCCCTGCTTCCCCGCCCTGCCCCTGACTTTCCCCCCCCCCTCTGCCCGTGCCTTCCCCCCCTCCTGCCCAGGCATTCTCCCCCGGCCTTCCCCTGCCTTCTGCCCCTGCCTTCCCGCCCCTGCCTCCCCTCCCCGCCCCTGCCTTCCCCCCCCTCCTTGCCCCCCCCAATGCCTTCCCCCCCCACCCGGCCTTTTCCCCCCCCCCGCCCTGGCCTTCCCGCCCCGTCCCTGCTTTCCCCCCCCCTGCACCTCCCCTCCTGGCCCCCTGCTTTCCCCCCCTCCCCCCCGCCTTCCGCCCCTCCGCCCCTGCTTCCGCCCTCCCCGCCCCTGCCTTTCCCCCCCCCCCGCCTTCCTTTCCACCGACCGACCGCACTGACCCTCGCCTCTGCCATTTCACCCCACCTCGGCCTCCCACCCGCGCCCGATTACTCCCCGCCTCCGCTCTTTCTCAGCACCGCCTCCCCCGACCTCACACCCCTGCGCCCCACCGCACCCGCACTCCCAGACACCTGCCGACCTCTCACCCACTGCCACACTCAACACACCACCCGTCCGCCTCCCACCCCCTAAGAATTCCGACATCCGGACTAGCCGGCCGCACCCACCACCACCCACCCGGCCGCCTCCCGCACGCTCACCACCCTACGCACCGGTACATCACTGAAGGTCGCACCGCCCGCAACAGTCGCATCACCCCGCCACTCACACACCTAGGGTGGACCCCCACCCACAGCCATCATCACTACCCACCCGTCAACCCGTACTGAACTCCCAACCCAGACTCACACCGCTCAACACCGCTAGCGTGGAAACACACTACACATTTTACAATCACCAAATATACATTGTACTGTGTGTCTTTACAACTAAACCATTTTAAACAACAAAACATGTATTAACTTTTCTCCAGTTTCTTTCCAACATTATTATTCAACCTTTCACCAAATAGTCACCATCCCTATTTAAATAATATAGTATTACGGATTTACATCCCAGGCAACACCGGGTATATAGTCTAAGGTGTGTGTATATATATGATAACTGAAAATGTTGGTTTGTGAGTTCCCTGTAGACCATTGATGGTTCCGTCGGTCCCACCTGCCCTCCCACGGTTCTCATGGCCCAGTGGGGTGGTTTCACGCCCGCCCCCCCCCCCTCTGTGTGTCCCGCTCCACAATGGGCTAGATCATTGGCCGGTGTGCGCTCAACCCAGTTGCTTTCCCCAACCCCCAGGCACACTGCTGTCCACTGGTGGGGTGGAGGCCCGCGTGTGCTGATGCTGGGGGGCTTAACTAAGACGTGTGAGTATTGCCCTCCAGCTCAGTTTTTAACTCAACCACCCCCCCACCAGCTCTGTTTTTTGCCCCTCCCGCTCCGTTTTTGCCCTCCACCCCCACACAGAGCCACATTGACACACCCAGTGACAGACCACACTGACACACACAGTTGACACCACACCCCCCTCCCCCCCACCCTGCCTTCCCTCCCTGCCTTCCCCCCAGCCCTTGCCTTCCCCCCAGCCCCTGCCTTCCCCCCCACCCCTGCCTTCCCTCCCTTCCTTCCCCCAGCCCCTGTTTCCCTCCCCACCCCTGCCTTCCCTCCCTTCCCCCCCTTTGCCCCATGCATTTCCCCCGCCAATGACCCTTTCTCCCACCACCCCACCCACTGCCTTCCCTTGCCCTGCATCCGCCACCCCTAACCGCCCCTTGCCTTCCCCCCTGCCCTTTGCCCCCCACCGCACCCTGCCGTATCACACCCCCATTTGCCCCCCAACCCCTGCCTTCACCACTCCCGCACCTGCCTTTCACACCCGCCGCCCGCCCTCCCCCCCTCACAACACCTGCCAAACCCACCACTCCCGATCCGACCCACCCGAGCCGTCTGCCCTTTCAAAAACACTGATAATAACATTGTGTCGAAAGGCTCTGCGGCTGAGAGGTATTCCAGCATTTTATAGGAGGAAGTGGAGATATGAGGGAGAAAGGAGCTGACGCTCCACTCACGCCCCTGCCTTTCACCCGCCGCTACCGCCTACCCACTTCCCCGCCCACCTCTCCCGCCCACACCATTCAAGCCTCTAAAACAGCACCAGACCTCCGCCCCCTGTCTTCACCACCACCGCCACGACCCCTGCCTTCCCCTCACCCGCCCCCCCCTCCTGCCCCTCTGGACACTCTCTACCGCCTCCACCACCGCGCCCTGCCCCCCTCCCGGCCCTCCGACCTCTTTCCTTCGCCCCACCCTCCTCTGCCCTTGCCTTTCCCACACCAGCACCCCCCTTCCTCCAACCCACCGCCTTCACCTGACCTTCACCCACCCGCCCAAATCGCCTTTCAACCACTCGCCGCCCCTGGCTTTCCACCCACCCACGCCCATCCCGCTCTCTGCCTTCACCCCCCACCCACGCCCTCCCGCCTCTTGCCTTTCATCCCCTCCACCGCCACTCCGCCGCCTCTGCCTTTCACCCTATGCCGCCCTCCCGCCTCTGCCTTTCACCACCCCGCCGCCCACCCTTCGCTTATGCCTTTCCCCTCCCCTGCCTTTCCCAAAACCGCATCCCTAGCCTTATAAACCCAACCCTTCCACCTCGCCTTTCATCACCTTCAACGCCCGCCGCCACACCCTCTGTCTCTGCCTTTCACCCGCCCCCGCCCTCTCCCGTCTCTACCTTTACACCCACCCGCCGCACTCCCGCATCTGCCTTTCACCCATCCGCACTCGCGCATCCCTGACGCCTCCACCTCATGGCCTCTTCACCCACAGCCCGCCCCTCACTTCCTACCTTTCACCCACCCCCGTCAACTCAGCCCGTACTGCCTTTCACCCACTCCCCCTCGTCACTCCTCTCGCGCTCCCCCCTCGGCCGAAAATTTCCGAGACCCTGCACTTTCCCTCCCAACTCTCCTCTTTCCCCCCCCTCCTCCCCCACCCTCGTTCGCCACCTTTCCCACATTCCTGCGCACTCCCTACGCCTTTCACCCACCTCCTCCGCCACCACCCTGAACCCCACAGCCAATCCGCTCGCACTCAACAGACACACTGCCGACCTCTCACCCACCCGCCACACTCGACACACACCCCACCGCCTCCTAACCCACCCGCCACAACTCCGGACACACACCCTGCCGCCCTCCTGCCCCTAAACACCGACATCAGGGGTCACTGACTAGCCCCGCACTCACTGCATACAAACACCGCCGCCTCTCACACCCGCTCACATCCCTAGCGGGACACACACTATACATATACATTGTATCTGTTGTGTTTACAATAAACCATTTTTAAACAACAACACGTATTCATTTTCTTCCATGTTTCTTTCAAAACATTATATCCAAACCTTTACAACAATAGTCATCCTATTCATCCCCTATTAGACATAAACTAACCTACAGTATTAACGGATTTCAACATCCCGGACCGCAAGCTGTATATCGCTAATAATATATATATATATTTATATATAGAATATCACTTGGAGCACATTCAAATGTCCTTAGACTGCTTGTCGCCGCTGTCTGCTGGAGCGCTTTGCCGTTGCGCGTTTAACCTTAGTCATGTGGATCGTCACATCCATGCTCACTACAGTGCGTGCGCGCTCATGCACGCTTAGGCACGTGAGTAACAAAAATTTTTTTACTTCGAGCAACGCTCAATTGCCCGCCAATTCCCCCCCGCCGCGCCGTTTAAAATAGCGAGGACACCGGGCAATCAGTAGTTGTAGAGCTGGTAAGTTACTCGCACCCTCTCAAGCAAGAGGCGCCGGTACGCCAGCGGGGCGCCGCAGCCTTAGGATGTTCTATAGAGGGAGCAGCGATCACGCACAGCATGAGCGTGGATCCGTAGGTCAGAGCCGGGGGAATATTGGGGAAATAAGATTTCACGTTTTTCACGCCGCTGAAATGTGTGTGTTTTTTGTTGTGTTTGTATGGTGTGTGTATGTGTTTAGATCTATGTGTGTGTGTTATATATCTTGTGTTGTGTGTATATATCTATGGTTGTGTGTGATATGTGTATAGTGATGTGTGTATGCACAATGTTATAAATAATTTATTTCTACAACGATGTATTGTATTTATTCTATAACGTTTTACAACAACACACACCACAGCTCCAACCTCACTGTGTCGTCACAGCATACACACAAAAGTGTGCGACACCGTGCATGGCCACAACACACTATATTAGGGCCTTAGACAGGTCTGCAGCCCCGCCTTTCACACATATAGACCTAGCATACATGTGCTCCACTGCCAGCAAGGGACTTTCCCTGAAACTGACATGCAAGTGAGCACACAGGTATCTGCCACCCTGCCTTTCAACATTATACCTAGCATCTACATGCCTCCCACTGCAGCAAATGGATTCTGGGAAATGCACATGCAACAAATGTGAAGCACAATTGTCACCTTTTGACCTGGAATAATCCATACACTGGAGCCCATTTAAGCTGATGCATCGCCGTTACAACATAACCTTTATGACAGCCATGGGACGGCAAAGCAAGTCAAACCACTCAGACAACTTGTGTGCTCATTTGCATGTCACTTTCCCAGAATCCTTGCTACCGTGGGAGACTGCATGTATCTAGAGTGATAATGAGATGAAAGGCGGGTGCACGATGTATAAAGACATGGGAATGTTGCATAAACAGCAATTCGTAGGTGTGTGGGTGTTGTGTGTGTGTGTGGGTGTGGTGTAGTGTGTGTGTGAATGTGTGTGTGTGTGTGTGAGGTGATGTGCTTGTGTGTTGTGTGTGTTGTGTGGGTGTGTGTGTGTGTGTGTGGGTGTGTGTGTGGTTGTTGTGGTCTTCGTATATATATTATCAAATTTGTCAACTTTTTTTCGTATCCCAACATAACGTACTAATGTGTATATATATATATAATATATATATAGTATTATTTCCTGTTTTTTGATCATAATTAAACATTTACAAAGAATGTTAAATAGACTTGTTGCTGTTATGAAAGGATTGCTCCTTCTGCCCGCGAAAAAAGCCACCAGTGCCGCTCATGTTTACATCACTTTGATTTGGGGGGAAAACACAGTCGTTCCTAACCCACAACTGCCTTAGGCAGGGGGGGGGGGGGGGCTCAACTCCAGTCCTCAGGCCCCCTCCCTCAATAGTAGGTTTTCGGATATCCCGCTTCAGCATAGTGGCTCAATCCCCAGCTTCAGCACAGGTGGCACACCATCATCCCAGCTTCAGCACAGGTGGCACATCAGTCCCGCTCAGCACAGGGCTCAACTCAGTCCCAGCTTCAGCACAGGTGGCTCAATCAGTTTCAGCTTCAGGACAAGTGGCTCACAGGCCTGCTTCAGCACAGGTGGCCCACCATTAGTCCAGCTTCAGCACAGGTGGCTCAATCAGTTTCAGCTTCCAGCGGTGACTGATTAGCCCCCTGATGCTGAATCTGGGATATCTAAAACCGACATGTTGGGGGGTCTTGAGGACGGGAGTGGAGCCCCAGCCTTATAGGAAAGGGGCTCCCAAGACCTCGCCCCGCTGCACGGGGGGTGTACATATGACTTCATACCAATGATTATAACTCCAATTCCTCCAGGGTGACACGTCTGTAAATGAGAATCCGTCAGCTGTCACCTGCGCAGGGTTCAGGCGCGGGTCACCCTCTCCTGTCATTACGGTCTGCAGCCCATTAAAATGACATCGCGTTATAATAAAGGGCGAGAGGATGCAGGTTTCAACACCCGGCCGTGATTAGTGTCAGCGCTGCCCTTTACTGACCTTCATACGCCCGGCAACACCAATAGCATGCAGGAGTAATCTCTTGCGCTCATAAATAGATGTGTGGTGTGTGTGTTTTGTGTTGTGTGTGTGTGTGTGTGTGTGTGTGTGTGTGTGTGTGTGTGTGTGTGTGTGTGTGGTGGTGTTTGTGTGTGTGTGTGTGTTTGTGTGTTGTGTGGTGTTATTTTTATTATACCCATACACATATTCATGCACACATATACGCACAGATACACATACACACACACCACACACACAAACACGCACAATCTATCTATATATATATTTATATATATATATACACACATATATATATTCATGCACAAATATTTACACGCACAGATATTTACACATACACGCACAGATGTGTGTGTGTGTGAATATCTGTGTGTGTGAATATCTGTGTGTGTGAATATCTGTGTGTGTGAATATCTGTGTGTGTGAATCTGTGTGTGTGAATATCTGTGTGTGTGAATATCTGTGTGTGTGATATCTCTTAGCTTATAAAAAAACAAACATTTGTAAAACAAATTTTGCAATGCAATGTTTCCTTAAGGTACAATCCCTAGACGTTTGCAATAAACAACACATTGAAAACAATGTCGTCGGCTTCCTTAACAAATGTAACCCCACTATAAGCAAAGAAGCGGCGTATTGGTTCTTGACAATTATTTTGGTCGTGGGTCTTTGGGTGTCCGGGGGATGGGGAGGGGGCAAGGATGGATGTATCAATCGAGGTTTACTGAACCTCCAGCCCACCCTGATAGAGCCAGTAAAGATAAGGAGGGGGCTTTTGACTGTGCCAACTCTTTGTTCATCAGCCCAGTGATACCAGACAGAAGGGAAGCAGGCCCCCTCCAAGTCTCACTCCCTGTGCAACTTTAGATAAGGAATTACAAATACCTTCAAAGGGTGTCAGATTTTGCTAATAAATCTGTCACTCACCCACAATTTCTCTCCCGTGCCGCCCATGCATTGGGTTACCGTTGGCTCCCAGGATGGGCTTACCCTTTAAATGGACTTGGTTGTAATTAAATGAAGGTGATGAAACCAAACGGCCGTCTCTTTGATTTCTCTGGGAATTAAAGAATTGTATTTTTTACAAGGGGGGAGGGGGGAGCGGTTTCCACCGTGTCTCCCCTGGCGGGTAGGCGTTAAAAGAACCCTATTTATTAACCGAGGGGTCACAGTTTTACAAGATACACTGGCAGCCAGATATACGACCAACACGGATTTATTGATCGCTACACAAATTTTTTTCTTTAATGATCCCGTCATTGATCAGTTTGAATCTTTTTTTTCTTCCTCGAACGACGCGAGAGATGTATTCAGAAGACAGAGTCGGCAATAAGGTCTTAAAGCGGCCAATTCACTGCGACATTTATCTCCCCGGGGATCCACAAGCCAGATCTTAGAACATCACGCAGCCAGATCAAATCACTTACAGTAATATACCGGCCAGTGTTGTTTAAATACAGCAGGGCTCTTTCCCCTCCTTGAAGGGAGATTTGTCCCAAAGGGTGAAAACGAAATGTTGAAGAATAAAATCACTATTTATTTTGTTTTGCAGCAAGCAAAACATGAAATCTAGATCTTTCTTTTCAATAAACCAGTTCAGTAGAATTAGATAATAGTGACTGGATTTTTCTTATTATTATTGTTATTTTTTATTCACTCTTAATGCCATTTTTTATGAGTTTTTAAACCATCCGTGATTTCTATAGCAGTACAGCCAAACATCCCCACGTGCACGATCTCTGCCAACACTTTCCGGTTTGTGATCATTTGTGCCAATGTTCCCAGCAGAGTGAGCAGCTGCAAGCTGTAACAATAGATAATGTTGCCTTAGAATTAAGGATGTATGTGTACTGCTGAGTTACCACTGACTGAAGCATTGATTGACACTGAAAGGCGGCCATTATGTTAGGCACACAATCAGGATTGTGACACATTTATCACAGGAGTACCAAACAATGCCAGTTTGCTAAAAATGTAGAGTAATACATTGTCACACGTTTACATATACAAAAGAACAGAAAGTAGTATTCGCTGCCTTAAAGCTGCAGTCAGGTCTTTTTTAATTTTTTTTATTTTTTTTTACGTCAATAGTTCATGTGTGCAATCTCTAATACGAAAGAACGAACTGTATAGCTGCAGGTCAATCTTCTCCATGTATGATTGCGAAATTTGGTGACATAATCAGTGAAGGGATCTGTTTTTCTTCTGCTTCTGTCTCTCAGTGGAAGACTATGAATATTCATGAGCACTCCTGCACTGATATGGTGCTAGAGGAGCAGGGCTGACAAAGGGGGGTGCCGGGCTTGTGACAGGACATGAAGGGGCAGTGTCCTTAGCAAATGTTGTTAAATAGAATACAGAAAATTGGTCTTTTTCAAAGTTGTTTTTTTAAAAACAGAAAATGCTAAAAGTATTTTTTTCTATACAGAAATACAGAACTGATTTATTAAAAAAACACACATGCAGGATATTGAACTGCACTGCTCTTTAGGGTGTGCCTGCTCCTTCTAATATGTGTGTATATATGTATTTTATTATATTATATTATATATATATATATATATATATAGTATATATATATATATATATCTATATTATATATATAATATATGTTATAAATAAAATATCATAAAATGTAACTGTAATATGGTGACGAAGTCTATGGAAGATAACCAAAGCTTGAAGGAGACAAAGCAGAGACTTATGGTTGGGAAGAGGCAAATCAATGCACTCAAACAGGACGATGGATCAACAATAAAAGACGAGCACTTGTTATAAAGAGGGGTGACGACTTCTACGTGAGATTATACGAGAACACCGAATGCACAAGGCCTAATCCAGCCGGAATGGACATCTTGCCAAGGGAAGGTGGTGGCCGCCTGATTCTCCGCCAAGGTAAGTGATTACCGGTAGCATTAGGGGTTAACTTTAGGAGTTATAGGGAAAGGGCATAAGCTTTTTAAGGGAAGGGGTAAGGCTAGGGGGTTAGGATAAGGATCTATTTGGATATTATATCTTAAAAAAGTCTATGTTTTAACAGTTCTCGTATCTGCATCACAAGACTACAGTATTATATTGTTTGGTCTGTTGTGCACCACAAAAGGGATTTCTATAAGTGGGATGTGTCCTCTTGACACAAACCCCTTTCCCTGACTGTCTATCTCCCTGGTAGCACACACACCTAGTACCATTACTATACTTGAAACAGTGGTTAGAGCGAGGTTCCCTGCCTCTTATCTAAGGTTAGGGGTTTTAGGGTAATGAGCTAAGGTTTAGCTTCTTAAAGTGAGGGGTCTGATTACAGGGTTAGGGTAAGGGGTTACGGTTAGGGGTTTTAGGGTAAGGTTAGGGGGTTACCTTCGTAGCAAAACGTCTGGCAGCTAAATATCACAGCAGCTAATCGGCATTGGCTAATCGGCAGTGGCTAATCGGCAGCAGCGTAGTGGTTGTGGTGAGATGCCGGCAGTGAGATGTCTTAGAGACCATAATCTAGCAGAGGACAAGCGAGAAGAAACCACCAATGATGCACCATGAGTCCTTCCAGAAGAAGTGCAAAGGCAACACAATCCATGAAGAATGGGCAGGCTCCCGGGGAAGATGGAATCCCAAGTGAAAGCTTGAAAGGAGCTGGGGAAGAAGTAGCAGAAAGTCCTTCAACCTCTTTACATACTGCTTTAAGAACAGGGAAATTCCAGATGGGCATGACTCCTTCTTCATATGTGTGTATTTATATGTATAATTAATATATATAATTCGGATGATATATATAGAATATATATAGATAATGGAGTATGTGATAGAGATACTATCGTTCTAGTATATCTTATTATGATAGGGGAGTCAAAGTGTAAAAATATCATAAGAATGTAAATGTAATTTATGTTGGTGGTACGACGTCTTAGGGAAAGAAACAAAAGCGGAGATGGAAGGTAGATCCAACAATCAGGAGGGGAGACTGGATGCGGGGGGCAGAAGGCAAATAAATGCTCAACTCAAAGAGACGATTGGATCAACAATAAAAGACGGCAATTGTTATAAGAGGGGGAAGGCAAAGGGGTGAGAAGGGAGGAGGAGACTCAGGAGAAACACGAAGGAATAAGGATAGCAGGAAAGACGGAAAGGGTGAATATTGCAGAAGGGAGGAGAAGGAGACCTAAAGCTGCAGTTCAGTCAATATCCTGCATGTGTGTTTTTTTAATAAATCAGTTCTGTAGTAAGAAAAAATACTTTTAGCATTTTCTGTTTTTAAAAAAACAACTTTGAAAGACCAATTTTCTTGTATTCTATTTTAACAACCATTTGCTAAGGCACTGCCCCTTCATGTCCTGTCACAAGCCCTGGCACACCCCTTTGTCAGCCCTGCCCTCCCTCTAGCACATATCAGTGCAGGAGTGCTCATGAATATTCATGATCTTCCACTGAGAGACAGAAGCAGAAGAAAAACAGATCCCTTCACTGATTATGTCACCAAATTTCGCCAATCAATACATGGAGAACGGATTGACCTGCAGCTATACAGTTCTTTCGGTAATTAGAGATTGCACACATGAAACTATTGAAGTAAAAAAAAATAAAAAAAAAATTAAAAAAGACTGAACTGCAGCTTTAAGGCAGCAATACTACTTTCTGTTCTTATTTGTATATGTAAAACGTGTGACAATGTATTACTCTACATTTTTAGCTAAACTGGCAATTGTTTGGTACTCCTGTTATAAATGTGTCACAATCCTGATTGTGTGCCTAACATAATGGCCGCCTTTCAGTGTCAATCAATGCTTCAGTCAGTGTAACTCAGCAGCTACAATACATCCTTACATTTCTAAGGCAACATTATCTATTGTTACAGCTTGCAGCTCTCACTGCTGGGAACATTGGCAACAAATGATCACAAACCGGAAAGTGTTGCAGAGATCTTGCACTGCTGGGGATGTGGGCTGTAACCTGCTATAGAAATCACAGGATGGTTTAAAACTCATAAAAAATGGCATTAAGAGTTGAATAAAAAAATAACAATAATAATAAAGAAAAATCCAGTCACTATTATCTAATTCTACTGAACTGGTTTATTGAAAAGAAAGATCTAAGATTTCACATGTTTTGCTGCTTTGCTGCAAAAACAAAATAAAATAGTGATTTTATTCTTCAACATTTCGTTTTCACCCTTTGGGACAAATCTCCCTTCAAGGAGGGGGAAAGAGCCCTGCTTGTATTTAAACACACTGGCCCGGTATATTACTGTAAGTGATTTGATCTGGCTGCGTGATGTTCTAATGGATCTGGCTTGTGGATCCCCGGGGAGATAAATGTCGCAGTGAATTGGCCGCTTTAAGACCTTATTGCCGACTCTGTCTTCTAATACATCTCTCGGTCGTTCAGAGGAAGAAAAAAAAGATTCAAACTGATCAATGACGGGGATCATTAAAAGAAAAATGTGTAGCGATCAATAAATCCGTGTTGGTCGTATATCTGGCTGCCAGGTTATTCTTGTAAAACTGTGACCCTCTAGGTTAATAAATAGGGTTCTTTTTAACTCCTACCCCGCCAGGGGAGACACGGTGGAAACCGCTCCCCCCTCCCCCCTTTGTAAAAAATACAATTATTAATTCCCAGAGAAATCAAAAGAGACGGCCGTTTGGTTTCATCACCTTCATTTAATTACAACCATTTAAAGGGTCAGCCCATCCTGGGAGCAAACGGTAACCCAATGCAGGGGCGCACGGGAGAGAAATTGGGGTGAGTGACAGATTTTATTAGCAAAATCTGACACCTTGAAGTATTTGTAATTCCTTATCTAAAGTTGCACAGGGAGTGGAGACTTGGGAGGGGGCTGCTCCCTTCTGTCTGATATCACTGGCTGATGAACAAGAGTTTGCACAGTCAAAGCCCCCTCCTTATCTTTACTGGCTCTATCAGGGTGGGCTGGAGGTTCAGTAAACCTTCGATTGATAAGCATCCATCCTTGCCCCCCTCCCCATCCCCCGGACACCCAAAGACCCCGACCAAAATAAATTGTCAAGAAACCAATACAGCCGATTCTTTGCTTTAAGTGTGGTTACATTTGTTTAAGGAAGCCGACGACATTGTTTTCAAATGTGTTGTTTATTGCAAACGTCTAGGGATTGTACCTTTAAGGGAAATCATTGCATTGCAAAATTTGTTTTACAAATGTTTCTTTTTTTTATAAGCTAAGAGATATTCACACACACAGATATTCACACACACAGATATTCACACACACAGATATTCACACACACAGATATTCACACACACAGATATCAACTCAACACACACACACATCTGTGCGTGTATGTGTAAATATCTGTGCGTGTAAATATTTGTGCATGAATATATATATGTGTGTATTATATATAAATATATATATGAATAGATTGTGCGTGTGTGTGTTGTGTGTGTGTGTGTGTATGTGTATCTGTGCGTATATGTGTGCATGAATATGTGTATGTGTATATATAACACACACACACACACACACACACACACACACACACACACACACACACACACACACACACACACACACACACACACACACACAGCTATTGATGAGCGCAGAGATTACTCCTGCATGCTAGGTGTTGCCGGGCGTATGAAGGTCAGTAAAGGGCAGCGCTGGACACTATATCACGGCCGGGTGATGACACCGCCTCTCGCCCCTTTATTATAACGCAGATGTCATTTTAATGGGGCTGCAGCCGTAATGACAGGAGAGGGTGACCCGCGCCTGAACCCTGCGCAGGTGACAGCTGACGGATTCTCATTTACAAGACGTGTCACCCTGGAGGAATTGGAGTTATAATCATGGTTATGAAGTCATATGTACACCCCCCGTGCTGCAGCGGGGCGCGGTCTTGGGAGCCCCTTTCCTATAAGGCTGGGGGTCTCCACTCCCGTCCTCAAGACCCCCCAACATGTCAGGTTTTAAGAATATCCCAGCTTCAGCACAGGTGGCTTAATCAGTCACAGCTGGAAGCTGAAACTGATTGAGCCACCTGTGCTGAAGCTGGGACTAATGGTGCCACCTGTGCTGAAGCAGGCCCTGTGAGCCACTTGTCCTGAAGCTGAAACTGATTGAGCCACCTGTGCTGAAGCTGGGACTGATTGAGCCACCTGTGCTGAAGCTGGGACTGATGGTGCCACCTGTGCTGAAGCTGGGACTGATGGTGCCACCTGTGCTGAAGCTGGGATTGATTGAGCCACCTGTGCTGAAGCTGGGATATCCGGAAAACCTACCTATTTGAGGGAGGGGGCCTTGAGGACTGGAGTTGAGCCCCCCCCCCCCCCCCTGCCCTAAGGAGTTGTGGGTTCAGGAAGACTGTGTTTCCCCCCAAATCAAAGTGATGTAAACATGAGCGGCACTGTGCTTCAGCGCAGAAGAGAGCAATCCTTTCAGATACAGCAACAAAGTTAATTTAACATTTTTTGTAAATGTTTAATTATGAACAAAACAGGAAAATAATACTATATATATATATATATATATATACACATTTAGTACAGTTATGGTGGGTAAAAAAAGTGACAAATGTGCATAATATATATACAGAGACACACACACACACACACACACACACACACACACACACACAAACACACACACACACACAACACACACACACACACAACACACACACACACACACACACACACACACACACACACACACACTAAAGAATATCACTTGTGAGCACATTCCCATGTCTTATACAGGTCTGCACCCCGCCTTTCATCCATTATCACCTAGCATACAGTGCTCCCACGGTAGCAAGGGATTCTGGGAAATGACATGCAAATGAGCACACAATGTGTCTGTGAGTGGTTTGACTTGCTTTGCTCGTCCCATGCTGTGCATAAAGGTTATGTGAACGGCGATGCATCAGCTTAAATGGGCTCCACGTGTATGGATATTCCAGGCAAAAGGTGACACATTGTGTGCTCATTTGCATGTCATTTCCCAGAATCCCTTGCTGCAGTGGGAGCACTGTATGCTAGGTGATAATGTGTGAAAGGCAGGGTGCAGACCTGTGTGCTCATTTGCATGTCATTTCCCAGAATCCCTTGCTGCAGTGGGAGCACTGTATGCTAGGTGATAATGTGTGAAAGGCGGGGCTGCAGACCTGTCTAAGGCCCGTAATATAGTGTGTGTGGCCATGCACGTGTCGCACACTTTTTGTGTGTATGCTGTGAACGACACAGTGAGGTACTGTGTGTGTGTGTGTTGTAAATACGTTTATAATAAATAAATACATACGTTGGTAAGAATAAAATATTTATTAACATTGTACATACACACATACACATATACACATATACACACACATAGATATATACACACACACACATAGATATATACACACACACATAGATATATACACACATACACACACACATACACACACACACAAACACACACATTTCAGCGGCGTGAAATCTTTATTTTCCCCATCTTCTCCCCTGCTGCCCGGCTCCACGCTCACTGCTGTGCGTGCGCGCCCTCTATAGAACAGCCCTAAGGCTGCGGCCCCGCTGGCGCTGACCGCGCTCTTGCTTGAGAGCGGTAACTTTACCAGCTCTACAAGCATGATTGCCGGGTGTCCTCGCTATTTTGAAAGCGCGCGCGGGGGGGAATTGCGGGCAAATTGAGCGTGCTCGAAAGTAAAAAAATTTTTTGTTACTCACGTGCTAAGCGTGCATGAGCGCGCACGCACAGAGTGAGCATGGATGTGACGATCCACATTGACTAAGGTAAACGCGCCAAGCGCAAAGCGCTCAGCAACAGCGGAGACACAGCCTAAGACATGTGAATGTGCTCACAAGTGATATTCTATATATAAATATATATTATATATATATTAGCTGATATACCCGGCGTTGCCCGGGATGTAAATCCGTAATACTGTAGGTAGTATTATGTATAAATAGGGGATGAATAGGATGACTATTTGTTGTAAAGGTTGGATAATAATGTTGAAAAGAAACATGGAAGAAAATGTAATACGATGTTGTTGTTTAAAAATGGTTTATTGTAAACACACCACAGTACAATGTATATGTATATGTGTGTGTCCCGCTAGGGTGTGAGCGGGTGTGAGGCGGCGGGTGTCTGGTGAGTGCGGTGGCTAGTCAGTGATGTCGGTGTGTAGGGGCAGGAGGCGGCAGGTGTGTGTCGAGTGTGGCGGGTGGGTGAGAGGCGGTGGGTGTGTGTCGAGTGTGGCGGGTGGGTGAGAGGCGGCAGGTGTCTGTTGAGTGCGAGCGGTGGCTGTGGGGTTCAGGGGTGTGAGGCGGCGGGTGGGTGAAAGGCAGATGCGGGAGTGCGGCGGGTGGGTGAAAGGTAGAGGTGGGAGGGCGGCGGGTGAAAGGCAGAGGTGGGAGGCGGCAGGAGTGCGAGTGGCGGATGCGGGTGGGTGGTGAGTGGGTGCGGCGGCTAGTCAGTGATGTCGGTGCTTAGGGGTGGGAGGCGGCGGGTGTGTGTTGAGTGTGGCGAGTGGGTGAGAGGTGGCAGGTGTCTGTTGAGTGCGGGTGGCGGCT
>WSYH01008436.1:12887-29140 GCA_036426205.1 Ascaphus truei | reverse complement strand
GTGCCAGTCAGTGTCTTTACTCACTGAGCCGCTGCTTCTCCCAGGTAGAAGAGTTTGTCAATCAGATGTTTCTTGTTCTCTTCAGTGTCCGCTCATCGTGAACAAACCGTCAGATTTAGGCAGAGAATAGGTAAGTACACTTTGACCTGGGAAGGACGGACCCTTTAAATGATGACGCCGGGGTTTGGAGGTGTTACTGCAATGTGTCGGTTTCCCGGGACCTTCCATTAACATCGCTCCCTAATTGATGTTCCTGTGGGGGCCGCTTGTGGTCACGAGGTACGTCTGGGAATAGAGATGCTGTATGCACTGGTTGTATCACTCCTACCCGGATGCCTTTCCTCATCTGAGTTGCCATCTTTTATGTGCGGCCGGCGGGCAGTTGGGGCGACGCAAAGGCAGGCGGCCGGCCCGGCGTCCGCTTTGGGCAGCCTGGGAGAGGCAGCTCGGTCGGCCGGCGGGCAGTTTGGGGGCCGTGGGACCGAGGCAGAGCGGGGCGGCCGGGGGCAGTTGGGGCCTGGAGAACGGCAGAAGCGTGGGCGGAACTTGTGGGTGGGGCTAGTTTGTGGGTGGGGTCTGGATGCGACACGGCGGGGAGCCCAAAGCGGAATTTGGTGGGGGTCGTGTCGCCACCCCCCTTTTGGGTTATTGCTCGGGGTCGCGGGCAGTCATCCTGGGGCCTGGCGAAGGCAGACGTGGCGAGGTTGGTCGCACACCGCGGCGTCCCCCCGGGGGGCAGTTTGGGGTCCTGGTCAAAGTGTCAGTGAGCGTTTTGGGGCGCGGCCGGGGGCAGTTGGGGGCGGCGGGGCTAGAGGCAGAGCGTTGTGCGGCCGACAGATTGGGGCGAGGCGAGCGCCCGGAGAATGGCAGACGTGGGATAGGCGCGGGCGGCCGGTTTGTAATCACAGGTGAAATGCGTCTGGTGGAGACTCGGTCCATAACTGTTCCCGCCTCGTCTCCCATTCACAATCCTTCATCATCGTCCCCGCCGTCATCGTCATCGTCATCTAGGGACCAATAAAGCCGGGAATCAGTACATTGCACAATAGGGAGGAGTTAAGGGATTGACGCTCTGCGGGAGGAGGGCGGCCGGCGCTCTGCGGGAGGAGGGCGGGCGGCGCTCTGCGGGAGGAGGGCGGGCGGCGCTCTGCGGGAGGAGGGCGGCGCTGCTCTGCGTTACCTGAAGAGTGAATGGCTTTGCTCCGCTTTTGCATGACGTGCATCAGAGCCCCCACTAGGCCGGCGCTCTCCTGGGGGGAGGTTGGAGCCTCCCCAGTGTCCGTGACCTGTAACATCACAGGGGTGACCACACATCCTCACCATCCAGGCGAAAGTCGCCCCCATCCTCCCACACTCACCTTGTTCAGCTGGATCCCCTGTCTGATCTGGTCCAGGAGACCTCCGCGGCCCCTAGCCGGAGCTGGCGTCGGTGAACTCTGAACCCCTGACAGAGAAGGGGGAGGAGGAGGAGGGGGGCTATCCACGATGGGTTCTGGAGCCGGGAGCGGTGGTGGCGGAGGCGGGGGAGGTGGAGCTCCTGAGCGGGATATCGGAGGTGGGGGAGGGGAGTGCTCCTGAGGGGGGAGGGTGGGGGGACGAGGATCCACGGGATGGAGTAGGGGCAGGGGGTCCCGATCTGCCCCTCCCCTGGAGACGGGGGAGGAGTAGGGGCTGGGTGCGGGACAGGTGGTGAGGTGGAGGTGCAGCGGGATCTGTATAGAGAAAACAAGATGGAATAACTTCATACTTCAGTCCCTATCTCTTGCATTCCCTGTCTGTCTCTTTCTTCCAGTCCTGTGCCTTCCTGCCTGTCTGTCTCTGTCTTCCAGTCCTGTGCCTGCCTGTCTGTCTCTGTCTTCCAGTCCTGTGCCTGCCTGTCTGTCTCTGTCTTCCAGTCCTGTGCCTGCCTGTCTGTCTCTGTCTTCCAGTCCTGTGCCTGCCTGTCTGTCTCTGTCTTCCAGTCCTGTGCCTGCCTGCCTGTCTGTCTCTGTCTTCCAGTCCTGTGCCTGCCTGTCTGTCTCTGTCTTCCAGTCCTGTGCCTGCCTGTCTGTCTCTGTCTTTCTCTCTGTCTGGTTCTCGCTCTTGTCCTCTCACCGCTCCTCCTCATCTCCTGCTTCACCGCCTCCACTCCCCCCTGCTGTTCTATGAAATCGTAGATAAGTTTGGAGGTCTCTGCGTCTGCCAGCTGAGCGTCGCTGATCCCCGCGCGACTGAAGAGATTGCGCAGCTCCGGGTCCAGAGCGTTGACCTGGGGTAGGGAGCACAGGGAGACGCGCTCAGAGTGAGGGGAACATGCAGCGTTCTTACCGATATTATTACATGGAAAGGTTGGGAGTCAAGTATATGGGACGTAAGAAGAAGAGATGTGGGGGCAATTACAGACAGGCTATGGGTAGGAAAGGGAGATGAACTTGTAAAGGGGGGGGGGGGAGTAGAAAGAAAGAGTGAGAACTGTAGGATGGAGCTCTGGGAAATACTTACATCAAACCCGCTGTTGGGATCCCATCCTACGTGGCTGACATGTCTGTGAACAGGAAGCAGATAACCTGTCACCCCCACATCAGAACATCTCCACACCCCCAGGTGCCCCTTCATTTGGGAGCAACACCTGTGATAGGATCGCCCTCCTATATAAGAACATCTCGCCGTAGGTAAAGCGCGCCCCTTCATGTGCGCGCTGCCCGGCTTTTAGATCCTTCGGTGTCTTACTTGAAGCCGCTGGGAGCTCCGATGTCCGCCTTGGAGAACTTCTTCTTGCCCTTCTTGCTCTTGTCGCTGGTGCTGGGCGCGGGCAGAGCACGGTACCTGGTGGACGTGATGTCTGGATTTGGGATGCTGAGCACGGGCAGGTTTAGGCTGGGGGCGGGGGAGAGATTCTGCTGGCTTGGGGGTCCTGGAGGTATTAGCACACATGGTTATATAAGACAGAGCAGCACACACAAACCACGAGTTTCAAATCACTCTCACCACGTATCTCTAATTCCCCGTATCTCCGGTCTCATCTGATATTTGTCTCTTTCCTCTCTCCCCCCTTCCCTGCCTCCCCCCTTCATTCGCCTGACTTACCCCTTTGGGGATCTTACCATTGGAGAGTGTTCCCGGGGGTGGTGGCAGGGGCAGGGGCAGGGGCAGGGGCAGGGGCAGGGGCAGGGTGCTTCTCTCTGTGCAGGGGGAATGAGCAGGTTAGAAAAGTATTGGCCCAGCTGTAGACACCCAGAAGGCAGGGGGCGTAGGTAGGGGGGGGGGGGGGTAGACACCCAGAAGGCAGGGGGCGTAGGTAGGGGGGGGGGGGGGCTTCCCGTGGGCCAGGGGGGGGGGGGGGGGCGCAGTCTGCCATTTGTCTGAGGAGAGAAGAGCACAGACAATCTTATATACAGTACCCAACCCCTGCATGTAACGCTCATTCTTACAGTGTAATCTCAGGTACAGGTACTAAGTGGGGCAACGAGAGATACACCTCAAACTGATTCTGTCCCAAAAGCAGCGGATATCAAACTGGGCAGCGCCTCTAGGACTGGTCTAGTTCTCCATATATTTGGGGGCGCAGATGTATATGAAAAATACAAAAGAACACACAATAGTGCAATATGTTTGTGACAGTGTAGAGACTCGTATACATCTGCGCCCCCCAAGATCTGGAGAACGGTGAACACAGGATTGGAAAAGCAATCCACTAAGCAGGGTTTCATATCATATATATATATATATTATATATATTATATATCTATAGCAAACGACAGGGTGGGTGCCCTGTGCTACATCCAAATGACAGAACATACATGGTAATAATTACAAGAAATAAGCTTTCAGTACATAATATAATGCTAATACTTAATAAAATATGTTTTTTTAGTTAGATATTTTGGCCAAAGCATCACAAGCCCGCACACCAAACGTCAGGTAAACCATATAAGTGCCGTCCCACACTACACTGCATATGTTCCCTATACCTCTTTATATATATACTAGCTGATATACCCCCGCGTTGCCCGGGATGTAATTTTGGGGGGGCGGCGACAGGGTTGGGCTTCCCCCCCCCTTGACACTTAGGTGGGTGACTCAGTTGACTGAGTGTGTGGGTGATGGGTGGGTGACTGATTAGGTGGGTGGGTCGGTACTGAGTGGTGGGTGGGTCGTGACTGAGTGGTGGGGTCGTGACTGATGGGTCGGTTTGACTTTGGGCGTTACGTTGGGTCGCCGGGTGGGTGGGTGACTTTGGGTCGCTGGGTGGGTGGGTGACTTTGGGTCGGTGGGTGGGTGAGTGAGTTTGACTGGGGGAAAGTGGGTGACTGGGGAAAGTGGGTGACTGGGGGAAAGTGGGTGACTGTGGGGAAAGAGGTGACTGGGGGAAATGGGTGACGGGGAAAGTGGGTGACTGGGGGAAAGTGGGTGCTGGGTGAAAGTGTGAACTGGGAAAGTGGGTGACTGGGGGAAGAGGGTGACTGGGGAAAGTGGTGACTGGGGTAAAGTGGTGACTGGGGAAAGTGGGTGAGTGAGTGACTGGGTGGGTGTGTGGATGTGTGGGTGTGTGGGGTGACTGGTGGTGACTTTGACTGGTGACAGTGGTGTGTGGGAGACGGTGGGTAACTTCCTTGGTGGTATTTCCTGGCGCAGATCGGTTCTCCCTCCTGGCACTGATATCCCCGTGGCATCAGGCTGGGCAGGATGTGGGTTCGGAAGCTGGCGGGAGCAAGAGTGGCAGGCTGGGGCAGGAGACCCGCGCCATGTGGGGTAGTGCAGGAGGCCCGGCCCGCGCTTCCCCTCCGTCCGGGAGCGCACGTGATAGTGGCTGGGGATGTTGCGGAGCGTGCGGGTTTGGGGGAGTGGGGGAGAGAGTGAGGGGCACCGGGAGAGGGGGGGGAAGATGATGTTGTAGGCGGTCGACGGGGGAGAGTGAGGCCAAGCAACAGAGAGAGAGGTGTGTGTGTCCCCCTCCCCTTTGGCCGTCCACTCCGCCTCAGCCAATGAGAGGTGTGCGTGGGCGGCGGGCCAAGGGACCAATGAGATTTCCCCTAGGACACAGGACTCCAGACAGGCACACAAGTGCTTTCACTAATATAGTATAATATATATATATATATATAATATATAAATTAATTAATATATATATATAAATATATAATAATTACAACAGTGGTCGACAAATCACCAAAAAATCTACTCGCCACCTAGTACCAAACGTGTGCTGCTTGGGCCAATAGGAGCTCGCCACAATGTTAAATCCACTCGCCCGGGGCGAGCAAATGTATAGGTTTGTCGAACACTGTATATATATATAAAACATTCTTTTTCACACCATAAATTTATTGGGATTATATTGCACTTTGTATATTATTTTTCACTATAAAAATTCACTAGTATCACTGGGTGCTGCCTTATTATGCAAGCTGCACGTATTCCTGTTATGCGCCTCTGCGCGCGGCTGACAGGCTCCTCTGTACCTTGCTTATGTTGTCTCTTCTGTAACTTTTCTTCCACAACTTCTTGAAAAGCAGCAGCTTCGTCCTCATCCGCAAAGCTCAGCCCGGCCTGGCAGTGCTGAGAGAGCGAGATCTTATTACAGACCACTGTCCCCTCCAGTCACAGCACCAACACACACAGGGACACGCAGCCTGTCCCCTCCTGTCACTGCACACACAGGGACACGCAGCCTGTCCCATCATGTCACTGCACACACAGGGACACGCAGCCTGTCCCCTCCTGTCACTGCACACACACAGGGACACAGCCTGTCCCCTCTAGTCACTGCACACACACAGGGACATGCAGCCTGTCCCCTCCTGTCACTGCACACACACACCGGACCCAGCCTTTCCCCTCCGTGATCACTGCACAACAACCAGGGACCCACAGCCTTCCCCCTCCATTCACTGCACACACACCACACACACCCCAGCACACCACACAGGTACACAGCCTGTCCCACTCTATCACTGACACACACAGCACAGTGTACATAGCACTGTCCCCTCCTGTCACTGCACACACACACACCATTGACACGACCTGTCCCCTCCTGTCACTTCTGCACCACACCGGGACAATCTGCTGTCCCATCCTGTCACTGGCACACATCACACAACACACACACAAGGGACACGCAGCCTGTCGCCTCCTTTCAACTGCACACACACACACACACAAACACACACACCGGGACATGCCAGCCGCTCCCCTCCTGTCACTGCACACCACACAGGGACACGCAGAGCCTGTCCCCTCCCGTCACTCCACTGCACACACACGACAGGGACACGCGCCTGTCCCCTCCCGTCACTGCACACAGACACACAGGGACACGCAGCCTGTCCCCCTCCTGTCACTGCACACCACCAGGGACCCCAGCCTGTCCCCCTCCTGTCCCACTGCACAACCCTACACACGGGACAAACGCAGCCTGTCCTCTCAGCCATGAGTGCTGGGCAGAGGAGAGGTAGTGGAACTCACATCTGAGGGGAAGGTATGGAAGTACGGCCGGGCTGTAACATACAGGAGCTGCTGATACAACTCCTGCTCCCAAACCATCTTCTCGTCCTGCAAGGAGGATTGAACTGCTCAGACCTGCAGAGGATGCACCCACTACCACGCACGGCACACACATCCCCACACACCGCTCATAGGCACACACATCCGCCAACAGCCACACATCCCCACGAGGCACACACACACACATCTCCACATCACACACACTTACACATCGCCACAGGCACACACCTACCACGACATCTCCACCGCACACACACGTCCATCCCCAAAGGCAGCACACCTACCACACCATCCCCACATGCAATCATACCACTCTCCACAGGCACACACAAACACCCCCCCCGTCCATCGCCAATGCACACGCCTACACACACATCTCCACAGGCCACACCACTACACCCCAAGCACACATCATACACACACACATCCCCACAGGCACATACACCATCTCCACAGCAACCCTCGTACACCCCACACGGCACCCACACCACATCCCCACAGGCACAGCACACGTTATAGATCCCCAAGGCACACACTTAGCACACGCACTGGCATACACAAAACATCTCCACAGGCCACACCGTACTCCCCACAGGCACACTTACACACCACAGGCATACACCTGCATGAAAGAACACCCTAGCACATACAATCTAAGTTTAATAGAACCTTAAGTTTTTTATAGTGGCAAGTTGTCCCGAGGTTCCTAATAATAAAACTAATGCAGTTTAAATTCATAAAAGAATTAATATAAAAATTAAATACATAGTTATACAATAATATAATAACGACAAATTCAAACTTCAAGTTCAGTATACCTACACTTGTTCAGCTTGAACATAAACCTTAAATATAATCCCACATATAAACATAACGATTAAGCAAACAATCTCTTACAAACTCATATATTAATGCAATGTACAGTATTGGCTTTTTAGGATATATTTCTGAGAAAGTCTTGCTTCAATTGAAATGTATTTGTGTATTAGGCCTATGGCCTCATAGGTTAAAAAACGTTGAAGTGAAAAAAAATATCGTGTTCCACTTTGCGTCTCTGATGGGGATTTGTTATTCCCTCTTCCCTGATTGCGTCTCTGATTGGGATTTTGTTATTCCCTTCCCTGATTGGGGATTTGTTATTCCCTCTTCCCCTGATTGTTCCTGATTGGGGATGGGTTATTTCCCTCTCCCTGATTGCGTCGGTGCTGGGATATTTTATTCCTCTTCCCTGAATGTCTTCTCTGATGGGGGGATGTGTTATTCCCTCATCCCTGATTGCGTCTCTGATGGTGAATTTGTTATGTCCCTCTCCCTGATGCGTCTCCTGATGGGGATTTAATAATCCCATCGGCACCTGATTGCCGTCCTGATGGTATTTGTTATTCCCTCTTCCTGAATGCGTCTCTGAATTGGGGATTTGTTTATCCCTCGTCCCTGATTGCGTCTCTGATGGGATTTATATTCCCTCGTCCGGATGGCGTCCCTGAAAAATGGGGATTTTTATTCCCTCTTCCCTGATTGCGTCTCTGATGGGATTTGTTATTCCCTCGTCCCTGATTGCGTCTCTGATTGGGATTTTGTTATTCCCTCTTCCTGATTGTTCTCTGATGGGGAATTTGTTATTCCCTCGTCCCTGATTGCGGTCTGCTGATGGGGATTTGTTTATTCCCTCCGTGCCTGATTGTGTCTCTGAATTGGGGGGATTTGTTATTCCTTTCCCTGATTGCGTCTCTGATTTGGGGTATTTTGTATTCCCTCGTCCTGATTTGCGTCTTGATTGGGGATTGTTTATTCCCTCTTCCCCTGATTGCGTCTCTGATGGGGATTTGTTATTCCCTCTCCCTGATTGCGTCTCTGATGGGTGTTGTTATTTCCCTCGGGGCTTCCCTGATTGTGTCTCTGATTGGGGTTTGTATTCCCTCGTCCCTGATTGGTGGTCTCTGATTGGGATTTGTATTCCTCTTTCCCTGATTGCGTCCTCTGATTGGGATTTGTTATTTCTCCTCTTCCTGATTGGCGTCTGTGATTTGGTTTGTTATTCCTCTTCACTGATTGCGTCTCTGATGGGGGATTTGTATTCCCTCGTCCCTGATTGCGTCCCTGATGGGATTTGTTCTTCCCTCTTCCTGATTGCGTCTCTGATTGGTGATTTGTTATTCCCTCTTCCCTGATTGCGTCTCTGATGTGGATTTGGATTCCCCTCTGCCCTGAATTGTGCGTCTCTGATGGGATTTGTTATTCCCTCGTCCCTGAATTGCGTCCTGATTGGGGATTTGTTATTCCCTCTTCCCTGATTTGCGTCTCTGATGGGGATATTGTTATTCCCTCTTCCCTGATTGCGTCTCGGATGGGATTTGTTATTCCCTCTTCCTGATTGTGTCTCTGATGGGGATTTTGTATCCCTCGTCCCTGAGTGTGGCTCCCTGAATGGGGATTTGTTCTTCCCCTTCCCTGATTTCTCTCTGATGGTTTTGTTATTCCCTCTTCCCGATTGCTCCTCTGATTGGGATTTGTTATTCCCTCTTCCCCTGATTGGTGTCTCTGATGTGAATTTTTATTCCATTCCCTCGTCCCTGATTTGGGTCTCTGATGGGGATTTTGTTATTCCTCTTCCCTGATTGCGTCTCTGATGGGGATTTTGTTATTCCCCGCCCTGATTGCGTCTCGATTGGGATTTGTTATTTCCTCTTCCCTGATTGTGTCTCTGATATGGGGATTTGTTATTCCCTCTTCCCTGATTGTGCTCTGAATGGGGATTTGTTATTTCCCTCGTCCCTGATTGCGTCCTCTGATGGGGTGTGTTCTTCCCTCGTCCCTGATTGTGTCTCTGATTGGATTTGTTATTCATTCCCTCCTTCCCTATTTCGTCTCTGATTGGGCGATTTGTTTATGTCCTTCTTCCCTGAATTGGCGTCTGTGCTGGGGATTTGTTTCTTCCCTCTTCCCTTAATTGCGTCTCTGATGGGGATTTATACTTCCTCGTCCTGATTGCGTCCCTGATTGCGTCCCTGATGGGATTTGTTTTTCCCTCCTTACCTGCTTGCGTCTCTGTTGGGGATTTGTTTATTCCCTCTTCCCTGATTGCGCTCGATGGTGATTTGTTATTCCCTCTATCCCTGATTGCGTCTCTGATGGGGATTTTGTTATTCCCATCGTCCCGATTGCGCTCTGATTGGGATTTGTTATTCCCTCTTCCCCCTGATTGCGTCTCTGATGGGGTATTTGTTTATTCCCCTCTTCCCTCCCTGATTGCGTCTCTGATGGGATTTGTTTATTCCCTCTTCCCTATTGTGTCTCTGATGGGGATTTGTTATCGCCCTCGTCCCTGATTGCGTCTCTGATTGGGGATTTTGGTTATGCCCTCTTCCCTGATTGTGTCTCTGATGGGTTTGTTATTTCTCCCCCCCTCGTCCCTGATTTTGTGTCTCTGATTGGGATTTGTTATTCCCTCTTCCCTATTGCGTCCCTGATTTGGGATGTGTTCTTCCCTCTTCCCTGATTGTCGTCTCTGATTTGGGGTGTGTTATTCGCCCTCTGTCCCTGATTTGCTCCGAGGGGATTGTTAGTTCCCTCTTCACCGTCTTCCCTGGATGTGTTTGCCTCTCTGATGGGATTTGTTTAATTCCTCTCTTCCCTGATTTGTTCGGGAATAGACGATCACAGTTCAATCTAGTTTGACCTTTTCACCCTATAAGGATGTTAGTACAGCAATATGGGGCTACTCCTAGTATTGAGGAATAATGTTGTTTTCCAGTGAGCTGTGTATGTATTAATACCTCTTCAATAATAAAGTGTTATATATTGGTTTGCTTCAGGCTGGCATCTGGTGTAGTATATATGAGTTTACAGGCAATATTTGTATAGTCTTACCACTGGGCTCTGCTGCATGGACCGAAGTTGACTCCGGTCCTCACATGTACCGGTGCCTGTATCCCCAATGCCTTTAGATGTTTAGCTCCGCACGTTCCACAGCCATGTTTCTTCACTGATTCTAACCCGGACCTTATCGGGGGAGATTCTCATTCTCCTCTGCGCTCTCAATCTTCCGCTGCTTCAGTCCTCGCACTTGCTCGGGTTAGACTCGGGAGTTGTTGTTCTTTCTGGCTTGTCCCACGACGCCAGGTTAGGCTTTCCCGGCTTAGTGCACGGTCTCCCAAACACAGTCTCGCGTCCCCGGCATTTGGAAACAGTTCCCTTCCTCTAGTGTGATGTGGTTCTGCACCGGGTGATGCAATCACAGCGTTCATGTGCAGGAAGAAAACACGGGTCCTCACAAGGTTTCAGGTGAATCTCTTAATCACCTACGCGTGTTTCACTTGGCTTCGTCAGAGGTTAGCAATTTATTGACTGCTATATAGCAGCACCTTTTATAGTGATCATGTTCGCATTACCAGAATTGATATGATTTCTAAACTGATTTCTGAAAACATTTCCTCTTTCATTTGCACTAGTGTTTTTGTGTCATTCTGTTAAAATTGTATGTCACTTGTAAGCGATACATGAGAAGACGGATAGATACCTCCACTGATATTTGATGGATCCAAAGTTGGGGGTATAGATTTCAACGCTATGAATTCAGCCCCCTCCAGCCAACTACAGACCATCCCCGGCTGCGATAACGGCTACCCATCCATTTCACCCCACGCCCCGCACCAGTGCTACACGTCACACGACCCAGGGCGTGCATTCTGTAACGAGACCACCCAGCCCCCCCCCAACAGGTACCTACGCACCTGGGGTATTTCTTTCTACAGCTTTGCCTGTGCCACTTTAACGAACCTCTCGCCGCAGACTTGCTTTTGGATACACCAACCCCCACCCCACGGCGCGCACATACAGGCATCTAGTCACCACCTTCCCCCCCCCACCAAGTGCCGCGACTTACAGCACTACACCCACACCCACTACATGGTCACCCCCACGGCCCACACAGCACCTCAGGCAACACCCACTCGACCTTACATTAAACGCACACCCCCAACAGGCGCGCATTACGACCCCCCCACCACACAGGTCACCTACCATACCGCGCGGTTGCTTTTTTTTTGACACCCAACATAGCACCACACTTTACACGCACCCCCCCAACAAGGATCGCACACTTGTCATTCACACCACCTACAGCGTCGCACCTAAGTGCACCCCCCCCCCCCCCACATCGTCACACTTACAACACTCCACACCCACAGCTCACGAACACTTGACAACTTGCATAACCCCCCCTCACGAGGATTCGTCACAGCTTGCATCACCCCCACCTACATGGGCGCAGCACCTAAAGTAGCACACCGCCACAGAGGTGACACTTAAACGCACCCCCCCCCCCCACCCCCACAGGCTGCCCACACATACCCGACAGGCACGACGCTTAAACATCATTCACAATACACCCCTACAACCCTATAACCGGCACGTGTCCAGTGGATGACTACTTCTACTCGACAGGTCAGACAGGCTGGTTGAGTAAGGAGCGCCGGGGGGAGGTCTTAGTCACCAGCAAACTGGATAGACCAGTCTGCTCGCTGTAGCCAGTTGATGCACTGCTGTGCGTAATTCCAGGACAGAGCTGTGCCACTGTGGCGTCGCCAGGGTATTCTAGAGAGGGGTGGTTACGAGAGGTACAGGAGGTAGTATTTAATGGAGACCAAGTGGGTCAAATTAAGATTCCCCAGGCTTTATTGCGCCTTTTTCCTTTAACAGGGCATTACAACAGCAAAACATTCAAAATAAACGAAACATATGTTCGGATATAGAGCTAACAGTCGCAGTCAAGACAGTCTCGGATCTGCTTCTGTTGTAGCTGCAGGGGGAGGCCCTCTCGCTCTCCTGGGTCAGCACCCGTGGCTGGTGCTGTCTATGGCACTATCTCTGTTTCCAGTTTATCTACAGCGTCTTGTCCCTTGGTGTCTTGCTGTCGGCATCAGTCCTTTGTGGTGGTCAAGAAGCTTTTTCCTCAGTTCAGCCAGTTGTGGGCTAAGAAAATCTAGCAATCCTCTTCTCTTCTGTAAGCCTAAATGTAGCTAAGGAATCTCTTTCCAACGGAGCTACAGACTAATTTGCCAGGTGATTCTGGTTTAATCGCCTGCTGCACTTAACCAGATCCCTGCTTGGATTTTAGAAGAGTTTCTTCTTCAACAGGGATCAGTTGGGGTCCAGATGTGTGTTTGTGCTGTGGGAGTGTTCGCGCACGTGTGTTGTCTGTGGAGTGTTCTCAGCACGTGTGTGTGCTGTGGGAGTGTTCTCGCACGTTGTGTGCTGGGGGAGTGTTTCATCGCACGTGCTATGTGCTGGGGGTGATGTGGTTCTCGCCCGTGGCCGATGCGGGATTGGGTTATTTCCCTGCTTCCCTGGGGTGTGCGTGTTCGGATTGGAGGATTGGTATTCCATCGCCATGATTGCTCTATTTCGGATCGGCGCGACTGTTGTTCACGGCAGTAAATTACGCTCCCCCGACTCGCGCACCGCTGCTCTGCTGGGAGTGTTGTATTCCCTACGTCCCTGATTGCGTCTATGATTGGGATTGTCTATTACCTGTCCTGATGGTTCTTCTGAGGGGATGTCGCGCGACGCGCGCGACAACGACTTCCCTGATTGCTTGCGTCTTGATGGAGATTTGTATTCCTTCCGTCCCTGGATGTGTGTCTTCTGATGGGGTTGTTATCCACTCGTACCTGATTGCGGGTCGGATCTGGGGATTTGTATTCCTGGCTTCTCCTGATTTGTGTCTCTTGATGGGGGTTGGTATTATTCCCAGTGCCGCCGTGTTGTGTCTCTGATTGGGTATTTGTTATCCTCCCTTCCGTAGTGAATTGCGTCCTTCTGATGTGAGGATTTCTTTTGCTTGTTTCGCCTCTTCGCCGTGATTGCAGCTCCTCTGTTTGCTGCTTTTCCCAATGGGGATTGTTATTCCTCGTCCGCCTGATTGCAGTAGTCTGCATGGAGTTGTTATTCCCTGTTCCCTGATTTGCGTCTCTGAGGGATTTGTGTATTCCTCTGTCCTGCCGATTTGGGTGCGGGAAATATGACGGATTCACAGGTTCCAAATCTGTTTGACATTTTTCTTCCCGCCTATAGCGATGGCTTAGTACAGCAATATGGGGTACGTACTCCCTTATGTATTGAGGAATATGTTGTTTCCAGTGAGCTGTGTATAGATAATAACCTCTTCAAGAATAGAAGTGTCTATATATTGGTTGCTTCAGGCTTGCATCTGGTGTAGACAGTATATATGAGTTACAGGCAGTATATTGTGATAGCTTACCCTGGGCTCCGCTGCAGGATGGAGCGAATTGTCTGACTCCCCGGGTTGCATGTACCTCACTATCTTACCGGTGCTGTGCCCCTGTACACCCCACACGGCACATTTAGATGTTTGCTTCCGCAGCGTTCCCACAGCCATGTTTCTTACTGATTCTAACCGTCACGGACCTTATACTCGGGGGAGATTCCTCATTCTCCTCTGCGCTCCAATTCTCCGCTGCTTCAGTCCTCGCACTTGCTCGGGTTAAAGGGATTGTTGTTACTCTGCTTGCCCAGCGATTGTTACTCGGTCCATGCGCCTTAGGCTTTCCCGGCTTCGTGCACGGTCTGACCCTCGACATCTCCCCGGCACTTTGGAAACAGTTACTCCTTCCTTAGTGTATGGTTCTGGCACCGGGGATGCAATCACACGGTCATGTGCAGGAACGAAACACGGGTTCCCTCACAAGGTTTCAGGTGATATCCTTAATCCCGCTACGCGTTTCACTGGCTTCGTCATAGGTGTACAATGTTATTGACTGTTGATAGAGCACCTTTTATAGTGATCACTGTTCGCAATTACCAGAATTTGATATGCATTTCTAAACTATTGTTGAAACATTTCTCTTTCATTTGCCAGTGTGTTGCTGTCAATTCTGTTAAAAATGTTATGTACTTGTAAGACTGGATACATAGAAGACGGATAGATACCTCACTGAATTTGATGGATCCAAAAGTTTGGAGGGGGTAATAGATTTCACAACCGCATATGAATTCAGCCCCCTCTCGCAGCTGCACACTTACACCGACCACCCCCGGCGTGCGACTTACACGGCTACCCCATCCCACGCCCCGACGCCCCGCACAGGGCTACGCAGCACGACAGGCGTGCATTCTGTAACGGAGACCACCCAGGCCCCGCCCCCGAAAGGTACCTCTACGCACCTGTGGTCGTAATTTTTTTTCTTTTCTTCGGAACAGCTTTGGCTCTGCTGGCCACTTTAGACGATTACCCTCCCTCCGCCCCCGCCAGGAGCTTGCTTTTTGGCATTACACCGAACGACACCCACAGGCGGCGGCAATAAGTATTGTCACCAGCCTTCGCCCGCCATCCACCGTTGCGCTGCGACTTACAGCATACGACACCCACTACAGTGGGTCACACCCCACCAGATCAGCGAAAGCACTGACTTACATTCTGCGACACCCCCAACAGGCGCGCAGTTACGCGCACCCACCACCACACATGCGCACCCCTACCGCATACCGCGCGCTGGGTTGCTTTTTTTTTTTTGGTCCCGACACCCACATAGCACCAACACTTTACACGCACCACCCCCAAGAAAGGACGCACACTTGGTATGCACACCACTGACCAGGCGTCGCACCTAACTGCAGCCCACCCCCCCCCCCACAGTGCGCACACTTACAAGGCACTCCACACCCCAGCAGGCAGCGACACTTGACAAGAACCCCGCCCTCACGAGGCGCACAGCTTGCATGCACCCCCACTACATGGGCGACAGCACCTAACAGCTAGCACACCGCCACGAGGGTGACACTTAAACGCGACCCCCCCCCCCCCCCACAGGTGCACACACATACCCACAGGCACACGCTTAGACACACATCTACACATACACCCCTACAACCCTATAAACACGTGCACAGTGTGACACTTACTGACAGGTCATACAGCTGGATGAAGTAAGAGCGCCGGGGATTGTCTTTCACCAAGCACAGGATACCACTCTGCTGCTTAGCCCAGTGATCACTGCTGTGCGGTAATGCCAGGAATAGCTGTGCCACTGTGGTCGCCAGGGTCTGAGAGAGGGGGGTGTAAGAGAGGTGTACAGAGGTATATTTAATGGAGACCAATTAGGGTCAAATTAAATCCCGGCTTTATTGCGCCTTTTCCTTTAACACGGCAAAACATTCAAAATAAACAAACATATGTTCGGATATACAACAGTCCAGCAAGACAGTCTCTGATCTGCTTCTGTTGTAGCTGCAGGGGGAGGCCTCTCTGCTCTCCTGGGTCAGCACCCGTGGCATGTGCTGGTGGCATCCGGCACTCTCTGTGTCCAGTTATACCGGTCTTGTCCCCTGTGTCTTGCTGTCGGCATACAGTCCTTCTGTGTGCATCAAGACTCTTTTCCTCAGTTCAGCCCAGTTGTGGGCTAAGAAAATCTCAGCAATCCTCTTTCTCTTCTGTCAGCCTAAATGTAGCTCAAGAATCTCTTCCAACAGGAGCCTACAGACTTAATTTGGCAGGTGATGTCTGGTTTAATCGCCTGCTGCCTTTACCAGATCCCATGCTGGATTTTAGAGAGAGTTTTTCTTCAACAGGGGTATCAGTTGGGGTCCAGATGTGTGTGTGTGCTGTGGGAGTGTTGTCTGCGCACGTGTGTGTGCTGTGGGAGTGTTCTCGCACGTGTGTGTGCTGTGGGAGTGTTCTCGCACGTTGTGTGCTGGGGGAGTGTTCTCGCACGTGTATGTGCTGGGGGTGATGCGGTTCTCGCCCGTGG
>WSYH01008435.1:0-29148 GCA_036426205.1 Ascaphus truei | reverse complement strand
CCCGGTCTGTTGGCCACCCCTGGATTAGAAGCATAAGTAATTAGAAAGGATAGAGAACAACAAAGGGGCTGGTAATGCCGTACAGGTCCCTACTAATGGTATTGTGTGACAATGTGCTCAGCGCTGCCAGGGAGGAGGTCTCTGGCACCTTAGTGAAGAGAAGGGGAAAGTACATTATAAATAGGGATTCCCATTTAAGGTCTTAACCAAAAAAACATCACTATTTTATAATCTCACATTTCCGGTTAAAACCAATAAAGAATGAAAATGAAGCATCATATTCACAGGGGGCTCAACTCCTGTCCTCAAGCCTCCCCAACAGGTCAGGTTTTCAGGATATCCCTGCTTCAGCACAGTTGGCTCAACCAGTCCCTGTTTCAGCACAGATGCTTCAATCAGGGGCTCAGTGTTTGACTGAGCCTCCTGTGCTGAAGCTGGGATATCTTGAAAACCGGACCTGTTGGTGGGGGTTGAGGACTGGATTTGAGCGCCCCTGTCCTAGCATTTCCACCTGTTAGCAGCCCAGCCACAGGTAAGGTGCGTCCGTACAGGGGCAGGCCGCACGCTGAGCGATCGCGTCTATACAGCATGCGGGAGGGGGCGTGGGATGCACGGGAAATCAGTCAAAACTGATTTCTCGGGCGGTCACGTGAGCGGTTCGCCCAGTGAGGGGAACCAGCTCCGTGACGTCACTGGCCCGCACATGCCCCCGGACGGCGCGCGTACTAAGGCCAGGTTAAGCACCCGCTTTCCTTCAGCCTCCGCGCGCCTGCAGTGTCTATGGACGCAGCCTAAGAGACATAACACATGAGTTGTATGAAAACTCACACTAAGTGCACCGATGAACATGACATTTGATGCACATTTTTTTTAAAATAAAAATTAAATACCAATTTTCCAAAAACCGGAACCATGATTATAAATAGAGAATGAGTTGGAAGAACACACAAAAAGAATGAAGCTATTAACTCCAGGAAAACGGCTACTAAAGCTTATGAAAACAATTTCCTAACGATGCACGCTGGGTTTTCATTCTAATTTTAGCCAGATAAATGTAATATTGTTTCTGCTCGTATGTTGTTGCGTTCTGGAAGCCCTGGCAAGTATTCTCCACGGCGGTGAAATAATTGTTGGATTTAGAAAGAAGATTCCAAGGATCTGATGTTTGATGCAATAGATTTGTTTTCCAGTTTACTAAAACAGTGCGAACAGAATCACCAAATGGTAAAGATGTACAGAAAAGGCACGATTGCCCTATGGAAGAGGTTAAGAATAGAGGTACAAGCTATTTAACCAGTACAACGGGTAAATAAACAAGTGCCTTACCAGGCAGCCGGGTACATAAGGGACTTAGTCAGCCTTATTTAACCCACAGCAGAATAAATAAGATTTGCTCAGTCTAACCTGAATATGCAAACCTAACCCTTACAACCAGCCGAATCCTTTCACTCCTATTAATCTGAGGGGGGGAGGAGGGGGGGCAGCTCTGTGGCATGTATAGTTTTACCTCTAGCACTGTTTATCAGTAAAGTGTTGGTTCTCACTTTTTTCAGTTTATACACACGCTAAATATGGCAGCAAAATGTGTTTCTCTCTTTAAAGTGGAAAACCATAGTCTAATGAAGGTTAAAATTAAACATGTATGTAAATAAGTGGTTTAAAATAAACTGGGGGGGGGGTTGGTACATGTGGCTGTCCTGTTATAAACGTTTAAAAAAAAACCGAGGGAGCACATTCTGCCAGCAATACGCTCTCCCATCTCTTTCTGTTTTCATAGCATAAATATTGAATCTTTTCTTAACTGCAAACAGTGTTGTCCAATTGTAAAACGGATTTTAAATGTCTATAAATAAGCAATAATATAACTTTTTTCCAAACTCTGTCCTTTTGTATTTCCTATGTGCTTTATTTAAAGATCTGGTGCTATTGCTGTTTGAATTGTTTTAATTTTTTTTTATTGCTTTGAGAATGAATTCAAATTAGATCATTTTAAAGTTGACCGCATAGAGATCAGATGTTTTACATATAGCGAACACCGCGCTCAGATTGTCGTGTGGCCCAGAGGTTATGTGCGCGAGCACCTGGGCCACAGTCCGAGCGGGTTGGCGTCTCTGCAGCTGCCTTCCATTGAATATCGTGAACATAAACCAACATGACTGCTGTTTAGTTATTTTTTATAAACCTTCACATTTTGTTAATATTAAAAAAAAAATCGTAACTAGGTTGAACTAAATATATAGTTTTTTTTTTGTTTTTTTTTTAATCGGGTGGGAACCGTGAGTCCCCCTGAACCAAACACCACTATTTTGCTCTCCCCCCGTTTTCCTAAATGTTTTTCTAGTGAAGTTACTGGGTTTAAATCTCCTTCAGGGGAAACAAAATGGCGGTAACATCATCGGTTGTTGCTTCCTATTGGATGGCTATGGCTAGTAATACTGGTAACATCACCAGTAAGTTTCCCGGGAAGCAGGCGGTGCCTGGAGCTTAAAGCAGCGCAGTTCCCCTCTTAGAGCTGCGCCCCCCCGCCTGCTCCCCCTTACTTTTTTACCGGCGTCAAATGACGCCGCGGGTGATGTCACATGACCCCGTGGCGACGGGCGTCAAATCACATCCTTTGATGCAGCACAACAAGGCTACTGAATCCCGGTAAGTAGGTTACAGAAGCCTCGCGCAATCCCCCCGCATTTACTTGAAATGCCTTCGGGAAGAGCGTGGGGCCTCTGCAACCGCCCGCAACCCCCCCAAAAAAAATCCAGCACACCCCTGCGCTAGAGGACCCACCTGTTCCAGTCCTGAAAATAAATGGACGATAGGGGGTACTGCTCCTTGAAGTGGATTCAATCTTTCTAAAGGAGCCAATTACATTAATAAGGTACTTACATTTTTTCTTAAGTACCACCTTAAATTTGGATACTGTCCTCCGCATTGTGTGGCAAGTCTCTCTGATCAAAAGGGTAAAGAGGCATTGGTTGTAGTTGTAGCCCTGTTTCCTAGTAAATACAGGAAGTATGCATATGATCAACAGGTGTCCCTCCCTAGAGGAGACACTAACTACTGCGTCTCGCAGGACGCTACCCCCTTCACCGGGTGATCCCACCCCGTGTCCAATACCCACACTCAGTGCTCCCCCACCCTCCAGTGAGATACATGTGTGTGAGACTGCGCAGCCACTATGTCCTGATACCGATATGTGGTATAGTTGGTGCACTTGATGATGTTACCTGCCGGGCACTCCGGTGCCCGGGCCTGCCAAGGAACTTCACAACGGATCAGACGACGGTTGAATACCGGGACCACCTTCCGGGGCGATCCTACCCGGTCGGCTGCGGCAGCGGAGGTCTGAGCCCAAACCTCTGGCCAGATAATGCAACTGTCTCTGTAATTATAGTTCTCCGATGCACAATAAAGGGGACTGTAACCTAACTGGGGCTGTCCCTACCTCTGCTCCACTCTACGGGGACTCAGGGCCTAACTTGGCCGGGGTATATGGCCTAGTGTAGGGGCTGTTGACCTCCCTACACATAGAGCTCCTTCTCCTTCCTCCTCCCGCTCAGCTCTGACAAGCGTGCTCCCCTGCGCAACCTCTAACCTTCCTTCCGATATCCTGGCCGCCCTATAGGCTCCCAGGCGTCACCTGGTCTCGCTATGCCTGCTGGGGCTCGTAGTCCCGTGCGCTCCACCCTATAGGAGCCGCTCCTCTTTCGCGGGCTTTGCAACCTCTGGCCGCGCATGCGCAACCTCTGCTCCATCGCCACCTCCACGGCCCGCTGCGCTTGCGCGAGCACCCAACATGGCGGCGCCCTAATCGCTCGGATACTGCGGAGCCTCCAGTACGTCGGAGCGCTCCCTGCAACCTTCCCAGTGCATACAGCGATAGGGGTGAGTCTGGGGAGCCTGGCTACATAGTATTGTTTAAACCTGCAGTGGTTTTGTTTCTAATGGTTAGCTACCAAAGCGCTCGTCCCCTCCCCCATTTAATGAGCACTGTTTAAAGGGGCAGAGCCGCATAGCAAGTTACACAAAATATACAATTTATCAGTTATTCTGTCTACTTAGAATGTTTTCAGCCATCTTAATAGTAACAATTTAAATGCATCTACATCCTCTTCATTTTTATTTGGGTCTACTGAATCCAATCATATCAGTTATTATGTTGATCTGGTGGTCTCATGATGACCAAAACGAAGACAGCAACTCACCTCCAGTTTTAAGCAGAGACAAACAGTCTTCTCACCGATGGACATTAGCTGAAGCCTAAAAAGCCATCCAAAGCTTTTAACATGTTAAACTCTAAAGAATAAGAATGACTGTACATCTATTTCTGTTTTACTTTTTGAATGCGGAAAGTGCCAGACAGGTTAAATGCAGCTATTAGACATGTCACTGGCCTCACTGCACTGCCGCCCTAGGGACAGCTGACCCAGTGCACCAGGATCTGAGTGTTGGAACATCCTGACGGCGGGGGATACCATCGTTACATTCACTGGCCTGCACTTCTTTATGTACTGGGCCAGCCTTGCATCTGAATAAGAGGATCCCAGATAAATGAGTAAAATAAGATCACGTTCGGAAGAGTAGCACAAAGCAAATCTTTTGCTGTAGATGTGACGGATTGGCATGTAACACACCATGGCCTCAGTTTCAGCTCGGCACAGCTAAACTACTTTGAATACATTAAATCTAGATCCTGTTGAACTTGTTTGGCTATGTGCATATATTTTCCCGCAGGCAATAAATTATGAAAGAGGAGTGCATGTGTTCTTTTGGGAATAAAACTTGGCACCGATGGGTAAAATCCGGATATCGCAGTTTGGAGACGTTTGCATCAGAATCATCACTGCAGATTTTGAACCAATGCACCTAATGAATGCTTAGCCCCTGTAGCAGTAACGAGGTTAAACCTGGCTTTGCATGATTGATTTTTTTTTGTCGTCAGGGGTGGGCAATTCCAGTCCTCATAACACCTCCCCTCAAACAGGTTAGGTTAAGGATATCCCTGGTTCAGCACTGGCTCAATCAGTGGCTCAGCGATGAGCCACCTGTGCTGAAGCAGGGCTATCCCTAAAACCTGACCTGTTTGGGGGGAGGTCTTGAGGACTGGAATTGCGCACCCCTGCTTTAAGGCACTGATGTGGTTAAACCCAGTGCACGTGGGCTCTGAATATTACGGTGTTAGGTGGTGACCTGGAAACCTGTAACCGCATACATGCCATGATAACACGGAGCTAGGTTGGCAGTACCAAGAGCATTTGAATTTGTTCCAATTAATTTAATCAGAATTTGTATATGACCTTTTTTTTGTCTCCTTATCACACTGGTAAATATGAAGTGCCATTATAATATAATAGGGGAGCTAGCTGTTGTACTGAACGTCGACAGTAAATGTTATGATTTAGTTATTTGCTTTATTAAATTATCCCAGTGATTTAGGAACTTAGAATTCCCAAAAATAACCAGGATTTTGTCATTGACAAGTTTGTAAATTCTCAGGCAATAAGTAAATACACAAAGGATTTCAGTCCCTTGCATCTGAATGGCAATTCTGGGTTCGTTTTTGTGAATTGCAATTGCTTTTTTTTTTTTTTTTTTTTTTAAACATTATCGCTTACACTTTATAACATCAAAATGTTACCTGTGAAACATGTATATTGTCGGAGCATGTGAGGAAATGTCAGAATCCCGGTTAAAATAATATATTTTCAAATGAGACCTGGGTCAGACTTGATTGCAGCTTGGGCCACTTGTAGAATTTGCTGTCGGTTTAGCCAACAGGAGCCTGCTGGGTGAGCAGCCCAGGATGGTGAGATTAGCATATTAATAAGGTGCTTGCTAATCGCCTTCACTCTCTCTCCTCCCATATCACCCTCCCCTCTTCCCCTGGCTGAACGAAGCTGGGAATACAGACACACAGTCCCATTACTTGCTGGCTTCGTCCTGTTCAGTAGCTCGCCCAGGAGAAGGCTGGTCTGTGTTTCAGACTGCTGAGGCATGAGAAGATGGTGTAATTGGAAGGGGTTCTTCATGCCGCTGGAATATAGCCCTGCAGGAGCGCCGCGGCAACCTTCTCTGTGCCGACCCTGCAGACTGAACGCGAGCAGATCGCACGCAGGGACGGCCGGCAGTCTTTCCTGCAGTGCCTGTGGTTGGAAGGCGTTGAAGTGGCTGCTTCCCAGCCCCCAAGCAAGCGCACTGAATTAGGACATTGTATGTGGAAGGCTGCCTTGATTTCCGACGGCTGTGTGTATGTTGTTGGAACTGGCAGGCCATCTGGGCCAGGAACGGGCAGGTGCTGTCATCTATATGGAGAAAAGCGGATGTAGTCCATTTCCAATATGCTGGGCTAAAGGTATCTGCGATTCATACTTTCATTGATCTTTGTCTCCCCGGTTTGTAGCTAATTAACATGGCAGAAACTCTGATCACCCATTCCCCCCCTTCCTGCCTCACAGCTGCATAGTTCTATATGTAAAAATAACCGTGATGGGATAGAGGTGTTTTAATGAGATCTAGACCTGAGAAATTGTCAGCAACAGAGTGCAACGTTTAATTAACCCCTTCAGTGTCATTGCAGGTGACTAGCTGGAGCAAAATTATTGTGCCTGGGTTTGTGTTTATTTGAATGTTATGGAGCTTGTAACATAAATATTTGGGTGGTTTTGTTAAGGAATCTGCGCTTTTTGTTCCCTTTTTTTTTTTGCTTTGTAAAGAGAAATAAAGGTCTGACCTATATTGCAGTGCTGCTCCCAGGAAGGAATGTGTTGCCCGGCTTATTAATGATTAACCAGTTGATGTTTTATTTATTAGCTGCTGTCTTGGACATTAGTGTGAAATCAATAGACAGCTGATTAGGTAGCGATGCAATAAATCAGAAAGGGAAGTTTACAATTGGTATTTTAATTTGTATCACATTTAAATAAGACAAACCCCCCCCCCCCCCCATTCCCATAAAAGAACCTGTATTTACAAGATTAATGGGATAACCATGCTTTACAAAATGAATTAGTGTAAGTATTACCTTCTCTTGGTAGCGACAGATGTGGTATTATATTCTGAAACACCAACTGAAGATTACGCCTATTGCTAGCAATGTGTCAGAGACACTAATCTTGCAGGTAACCTGGCCACGCAGCTTCTAGGGCAGGAGCGGCCAACTCCTGTCCTCAAGGGCCACCAACAGGTCAGGTTTTCAGGATATCCCTGCTTCAGCACAGGTGGCGCAGCGGCTCAAAGACTGAGCCTCCTGTGCTGAAGCAGGGATATCCTGGGGACTGACCTGTCCGTGGCCCTTGAGGACTGGAGTTGGCCGCGCCTGCTTTTAGGGAGAGCTGGAAATCCTTATATTGACAATCAAGATGATTGCGGGCAGGAAGCCTGTGGCTCAATATTGTGTCTGTGTTTGTAGTATTTCTAGCACTGGTGTGGCACTGCTGTACCCAGGATACCCAGATTGTAGCTTCACCATTTTCTCTCTACGTATATATATTGGGTTAAGGAGATCTAAACATGTTATCAGTAGTGTTATTTTGAAACTGCTTTAAGTAAATATCGTGTCCAAAGAGCATGGTTACCGGATTGTACCTCAGCGCAATTAAAAAGCTTCTGAACACAAGGTGTAGCCTTGGAGATGCATGACAGTTGACTGGCATTGAAAACCCCAATAAAGACATCAGTTGATATAAGTTCAGTTGTTTGCAGAGACAGAATGCTTGATTAATTGCATTTGCGAACCCTTTCACTGCCTGGTGAACCTAGGGCTGCCACCTGGCTCCATGTTCCACGAATACATTCAATCAAAGTGGCTTTTTAATAAGGATGGGATGTCTGCTAAGTCCCCTATTTAAGCACCTGGCTTCACATTTATTACACAATTATGTTTGTTTTTCTCCTTCTGTTCTGTTATTGGCTATAGCATATAATTAATTAAATCAAGACATGTACTCAGGGAGTTCTATTTTGCTATACATAGCTATTACAATGTGTGTTTGTCCTGGTCATGTGACGTCATTCTCCATCTCCCCTCCTCCCCCCTCCCTGTTTGTAGCTGGTTTTGATATTTTTTGTGTGAAAATTTATTTTTGTTCGATCAATACATTTTTTTTCATGTTTTGAAGCATGTTAAGTGTCTCCCAGTGCGGAATTGCTGTTTTTGCCTCAGAGAGAGATACTGTATCAAGAACAGCAGCTGTGACGCTCATCGCCGAGTCAAACTGGATAAAAACATAGAAAAAACAACGTTTCGCTCCTCTCCGGGACCTTTTGTTAGGGTGAAAAAACAACCCAAAACATTATTTTTTCTATGGATTTCTAAATACACGTTTGCTGTTTTACCTGCGTGATGCTGCATGCGTTATCCAGTTCCACTCTGCGGGGAGCGTTCCAGCTGCTGTGCATGTGTAGTAATATCTATGCGTTAGTAATGGTGATACTGAGGGGTGCTCAGCTTGTGATTTCCCTCTCTGTACTGTGCATACTACCCCCCTCGTTTTCTGAGTCCACTTTGGCATGTAAGCAGCTCCAATGACACAAGTGCTTCCAAAGCAGCAATTCCTTTACCTTACTGAGACAACGTGTGCACATATCTTCTGTTTGAGTTATTTAACAGACTTATTTTTTGGTGGGATTACTACTAACCCCCTCATTGCCAGAGGACACTGTTTTTGCAGACCCTCTCTGACACTGAAGGGGTTGTATTGCCAACCATTGTTAAAGAAACAGCTCTGAAGCTGCCAGTTGGAATCCTGAGCCTTCGGCACATGAGTGAGGGGAGGAAGGGGTTACAGTGAGGGGAGGAAGGGGTTACAGTGAGGGGAGGGGGGGTTACAGTGAGGGGAGGGGGGGTTACGGGGAGGGAATGGGAGTGAATTACAATGAAGGAAGGGGTGGGAAGAGGGATTAGTGAGGGAAGGGGGGTGGATTACCCTGAGGAGGGGGTTACAGTGAGGGAAGGGGGGGTGAATTACAGTGAGGAGGGGGAGGTTACGGAGGGGGAAGAGTTACAGTGAGGGAGAGGGTGAAGTTACAATTGGCTTGCATGCTACTGGCATGGTTTATACTGAATCATTTTCATCTAAATCATTTCAAAGATCACCCCCTTCATAAATTGCATTGCACGCCATAAATTCTCTCCTTTACCATGAATTACTATCTGAAACATTTTCTCGTCCGTTTCCAGTCCGTGTGGGAATATTGGATGAATCATTTGACCTGCTAACTTTGGCTATAAAGAAACCCTATGAATATGTAACATCGTTATACCAAGGCAATATTGCTCGTGCCTCGTGTACCTCACAGGAGTTCCAGGGCCTGCTGCTTTATTTTAAGTTATCTCAGGTAGGCTGTGAGCATTTTGTGGCCTGCAATATTAGCCGATCTTTGCTTAATATGCATGAATGTGTTGCAGTGAAAAGGTTATAGCGACGGTCTTGCAGTTTGTCATGGCAGTCCTTTTATTCACTAGCCCAGGGGTAGCCAACTCCAGTCCTGTAGCTGTCAGGTTTTCAGGATGTACCTGCTTCAGCACAGGTGGCTGTCATAGACTGAGCCACCTGTGCTGAAGCAGGGATATCCTGAAAACCTGACCTGCTGTGCCCTGGAGGTGGGCACTCCTGCACTAAGCAGAACCAAATTTAACTAAAAGCAAATCTCTGAAGACCAGCGCTTTGCACTTTTACATGGCCAAAGATGCTGCATATTTCTGTATGGTTGCATCCCGAATCCCTGCACTGTAATATTGAGCACAGAACATCACGTTGGTTTGCCACCATTGAGTGGGTTTCAGATCTATGGATCCTGCATACCCTCCTTGTCCCTGGGGCGTTTCATACCTCATTTGTTTCCCGTGTGTATGTTGCTTTCTCCCGGGGGGGAGTGTTGGCTGCGGTTGCAATACTGTAATGCAGAAATCTCATTGCACTAACTTGTCGCCATTATAAAAACTGACCTATTTGTTTGTGGTTCTCTTCTCGAATTGTCATGGTTTGTAACCGTTTCACGACCAACAGGTTTTATCGTTGTTCTGTCGGACGTAGGAAGTATCGGGTTTCCTTTCCTGTACATTGACAGGATGGCAATATTGCAGCTACATGTGTGACAATGTAGACCAAGGGGTGGCCAACTCCAGTCCTCAAGGGCCACCAACAGGTCCGGTTTTAAGGTTATCTGTGCTTCAGCACAGGTTGCTCAATTGAATAACCAGCCTCACGCTGGTGAGACCCAAATGGTCGAAAATAGCCGTCTGTGAGTAGGTTTTCTGGCTCTGCACTTGTTTTCCCCAGGTTGTGCTGAAAAGCTGTGTAATGCGGCAGGCATAAGCTTATAGGGTCCCATGCTAAAATAGACATGAAGTAAAAGGTGACACTGTGTGCTCATTTGCATGTCATTTCCCAGAATCCCTGGCTGCAGTGGAAGCACTGTATGCTAAGAGATAATGGGGAATAGCAGGGGTTGCCGACCTGTCTGAGATGTGAATCTGCTCACAAGTGATATTTTTATTTGCTGCATTTGTCTGAAGATGCGAGTCAAAACCACCCATTCAAGTCAACTTCCTCCTGCCAAGTAGTTACCCGCTGGCTGCCAAAGGAGCCAGCAATCCGGGCGTTAATACATACATTTGTTGAGATGATTCTGCATTACGTGTTTGTTCTTGGGCTGGAAGTCCTGCTAGTTGTTTGAACTGCTTTTAGATTGTTTGTTTTATTCGATCATCCGTTTCAACCTCCTTCTCTCATCACCTGCTGTGGAGATTTCTGAAATAATTTGCCCAGTTATATACCAGTTTTATCCAGCTATGATGAGTGGGGCGGGCAGCTAGTCATTTTAGCATGGCCCTCAGCCAACCTGTAACATGTTATGTGGTGGCACAAACATAATTGTATTTTTTTTATGTTGGGTTGAAGCAGGGGGTCTGCAGAGCTGAACCCCATTAATTTCAGCTCCGGGGACCCCCTGCTTCCGGAGATACGGACCTACGAAGGGGGTGCCGGTGTCTCCTACTCTGCAGTTGTCGGCTTCCTCGTCGCATGACCCAATAGGAAGCCGCCCCTGATGATGTCACAGCTTCCTATTGGCCCACAGAGCCCGGCAGCTCTGAAATATAGACATATAGTGAACCCCAGAGTGGTTACCGGCACCCGCTACGGAGGTAAGTATCTCCGGAAGCAGGGAGTCTCCGGGGCTGAAATGAATGGGGTTCAGCTCCAGAGAACCCCTTCTTCAATTCTGTATTAAAATATGTGCAATAAACTACACCGTCATATGTTTAAGTCAGACTTCAGTCTCTCAATGGGCTGTCCCATGAAACAGATCAATAAAACATTCAACACTTCTTTTTTTTTTTTTAAGAAAGATTTAACTGCCTAGATAATAACAATGCTACTTATTCACGTCTTCTGCGTCTCCTTTTTTTAAAAACGTTTCCCTTTCTCCTGATTCCTTGAATTCAAGCCTACCAGCTACTTATGTTTATAGGATGGCTCATAATGATTATATAAATGGCCGAGGAAACGATAACCGCAATTCACCTCTACTTTTATAGGTCTTATAACGAAGACATGAGATAAAGATTGTTGAAACCCTCCAAATATCTCTTCTGTTACAGTAAAGAGAAACCTTTGCGCTACAATGATATATTAAAGAAGGCACAGTACTGCTGGACTAAACCTGCACAGGGGTGCGCAAACTTCTGGTGCTGCGCCCCCCTGCCTGCTCTCCCCCAGTGCCCGCGTCCCTCCCTTACCTTTGTGCCAGCGGCATGGTCATGCGACGTCACGTCGTGAGCCCTGACACAGCGTTGCCATGATGAAGGGCGTCAAATTATGCCGCGGTGTCACCCACTGCGTAATTTGATGCCATGGCAGCATCGCCCGAAGCCAGCTGAATCAAGGTGAGTTACAGAGGAATTGCGCGGTCCCCCAGCCTTTAATTTAAATGCCTTGGGGAAGAGCGCAGGGCCTCTGTAACCGCCACCCCTCCTCCCCCCCCCCTGAAAAAATCTCGCACACCCCTGGTATGGTATAATGCAGAGAGAGCAGATGCCTAGCTTTTACTTCCACGTCATGTCCATGAAAATAGATGTTTAGCAGCCATGCCTTGTAGTGTAGCCCCACTCGGCACTGCCTATATTTCTGTGTGCGTTGAGTCAACATAGACATCTCAACTGCTTGGCCAAACAGTCTGCCTTAAGTCTTACCTTCTGTAGATCCTCAGACCCTGCTTAACCACTGGTTTGCTTCCATATTTAAAATGCACTTGTGTACATAATCGGCTTCAAATTCCTTTAGTATATTAACTTCTACCACCTCTGCTGGTTGGCGGTTTCATGGCTGTTATCATACTTGGGTCACTGATGTGGCTGATAGCGCTGTATTCATGCTCTAGCTTTCTGTGGCCCAAGTGAAAGATTTGTACATCTTGGTACTGAATTGTAGTCGCCACACTCATGATCATTCCCTTAGTTTACCTAAAATCCAGAGCGCCTACATTTCTCCCCTCCAACCCACGGCACCTGTGCTGTGCGCAGTGATGACTGACCCGACAATCGCCGTGCACCAATCTGGTGCGCTGGCAGCGGTAGTGATTGACAGGTCAAGTCACCACAGTACAGCTTGGGAAGGAGAGAGAGCGCAGGGGCACGGGCTGTGCGAGTGTTGGGTGCAAAGCTAATTTGTGGTCTGGGGGCGGAGCTAGTCGGAGCCCTCCTGTGGGAGGGTGAGGTGTGTGTGTGTGTGTGTGTGTGTGTCAGTGTCAGACTGATTGTATTGTATGTATGGTATGTCTTTATTTATATAGCGCCATTAATGTACATAGCGCTTCACAGTAGTAATACATGTGGTAATCAAATAAATAACAGATAATATAAATAACAGATCATGGGAATAAGTGCTTCATACATAAAAGTAACATTAAGGAAGAGGAGTCCCTGCCCCGAGGAGCTTACAGTCTAATTGGTAGGTAGGGAGAACGTACAGAGACAGTAGGAGGGAGTTCTGGTAAGTGCATCTGCAGGGGGCCAAGCTTTATGTATCATGTGTTCAGAATATCCACAGTGCTATTCATATGCTTCTTTAAGCAAGTGTGTCTTAAGGTGGGTCTTAAAGGTGGATAGAGAGGGTGCTAGTCGGGTACTGAGGGGAAGGGCATTCCAGAGGGGTGGGGCAGTCAGTGAGAAAGGTTTAAGGCGGGAGAGGGCTTTAGATACAAAGGGGGTAGAAAGAAGACATCCTTGAGAAGAACGCAAGAGTCTGGATGGTGCATAACGAGAAATTAGGGCAGAGATGTAAGGAGGGGCAGAAGAGTGTAAAGCTTTAAAAGTGAGGAGAAGAATGGAGTGTGAGATGCGGGATTTGATCGGAAGCCGGGAGAGGGTTTTCAGGAGGGGAGATGCTGAGCAGAATCTAGGAAAGAGTAGTGTGATTCTGGCACTATAACTATAACTCTGTGACACCCAGACTGACACACAACTGCCAACCGGAGGTGGGCAGCCCCGTGAACCCTCTCCCTCCCTCAACCCCTGCGGCTAACAAAATGCTGGCTCCTAAGTATTTCATATTTTTGTCCCTCCCTGTTTTAATATCTATAATCGCATGCACCCTGGGGCGGAGATTTTCTTTCCTATTCTCTGATTTAGTTGTTTGCACTTGTTTTGTATTGTTTCTGTTGTAAAGTGCTGCGTACCTGGATACATACAGTTTACCTACTTTCGCGGTAACGAAATGATTCCTAAGGCAACTTGTTGGGTATGTGCTGTGATTAACTCTGCCTGAAAATCTGTCCCGTTGTGACCTCTTGGTTTGAGCACCGACCCGTCTGTTTTTTAAATCCTGAAAGAGACGTGCTGCGCTGCCGAAGAGGGAAAAGCAAACGGTGACTGATTTAAGCCTTCGCTATAGTACACCATGTTTCATAGATCTTACTCTCCCTACAACAAGCAGCATGATCCAATAATACAAAACCTCAATACCACAAGACCTGGATTAGGAGACCGTGCTGAGGCCGAACCTTTCGTTTCGTGGCTACTCTAAGGGATGTGGAACAAATCGCTGTGCATTTTGCTCTCCTTCATATTATACAATGCTCCTATTACTGCCGTATTTAATATAACATTGTAGCTCACGGATTTTACTGTAACAATATCCTTGTCATAAAGGAGCAATTCAAGCGCTTTTAAATAAAAGTTTATTTTTGACACCGGTTTGAAGCAGGAGGTCTCCGCAGCTGACCCCCGTTGATTTCAGCTTTGGGGACCCCCTGCTTTCGGAGATACCGGCACATTCTTTGGAGATTTGTATCTCTGCATAGTTTTTTGAAAGCTTCCGCAGGCCAATTGGAAGCCGACCTGACCACTTCCTATTGGCTGCCGGGCGCGGGAGCTTTGAAACTCCGCCATTTCATGAGCCCTGTTAGCCGAGCGTGTCCGCTACAGGCACCCCCTACAGAGGTATGTAACTTTGGAAACGGAGAGCCCCCGGTGCTGAAATGAATGGGGTTCAGTTTCAGAGACTCACTGCTTCAATCCCGTGTAATAAAAATAAATGGTTAATTAAAATAAAAAATAAAAAAAGCATTGTATTACCACTTTAATTCTTATAAATACCCATCCACTGCCAGTGGCTTGCAGCACATTGCAATGCAGAGCCTTGCTTTCTCATTTGACCGTTACATAAAGCAATATAAGGCTGTAAAATGAAGTTTACATGTTCATCAATAGCCTGATTAATTCATTCTCACGCCCTTATCACTTACCTTAGTGTGCTTAGTCAGTAACATGATGTAAACCAGTCATATCCTGCGATCTCAGCTCACCCACAATAACCTGCTTTGTGGATTTCTTCTTTTACTCATGTATAATTGGACTGTCTTCATAAGTGATTAGAGAGGCCATATGTATGTACAACCGGCATTTCCTCTTCTGGAGAGCAAGCACTCTTTCTAAACCAACAGCTCTTTCATTGGATTACAGATGCCCTTTTCTTCTGTTTACACGTTCAATGCATTTCCTATTATCCTAGCCGGTTTTTTTTGTTCCCTGTTCCCTTGGCAGATCTTTGTTCTACTTCTCCCCTTCTCATTAATTCTTCCTTGTCTCATTTGGTTGGTAACCATACTCCAGTTCACTCTTTACAATCCCTCTGTGCTTTGTTTTTTAGTCCACTCATTTTAATTTTTCCATCTTTGCATACACTTTTCTAAATCTGCCACTGTGTATTATTATTATTATTATTATTATTATTATTATTCTCCCGCGTAGCTCTTGCAAAGACTTGTTTTTTTTTTTTTTTAACCTTCCCAGCATACCTAGAATATGTAGATTTGCAGATCTCACTTCCCACGTGTGTAGCGATTACCTATCGGATGGTTTTCAAACTACCCTGCTTTGTACATCCAGAATACTGCAACACTTGTTCTCTTGTACTCTGAAAGGTTTGGCCTTCCTGCTGCTTTTCTGTTCCATGGCAGCAGCTTTAGGCCTTGTACATAGTAGGTGCGCGCGTGATGTCACTCGCGCCTGCTGCACGGGCGATCCATGGCCTGTGGGGTCTGGAGGAGGAGACGCGACCCAAGAGCAGCTCCAATTCAATATTTGGGGGCGTGCCTGTCAAGTGAGCGGTTCGCCCTCATTGGCTGAGCCGCCGCGCATGTGACCCGGCCGTCGCGAGACCAAATCAAAAGATTTTGTCTTGCGGAGAATCGGCCGTACACGCGCACTCTACGGCCGTACGCATTGTCTTACAGGCTTTTGTGTGCGGCGCTGACACCGTCGCGCTTACTATGGACGCGGGCTTAGAATAGTCATGTTTTTTTATTTGTTATACATAGTCTACCTTGTAGTCATTATACATTGCGTATGTCCTTTACAAAAATCGTACTTCTGTACGTTTTGTGCACTACGTCCCCTTTCATGTGGTCCGGTTTGTTTTAAAGTAAGATGTAATCCCATTTCCACTTGCATTAACCAGTCTTGTGCTATGTATGAGTAATTAGTGTGTAGGGTTTTTTCCCCGTTGTACAGGATCTGCCACTTTTAAACCTGCCGTTCATGACTTCTTTTTCTGTCTTTACACAATCTTTTTGTGACCATCTTTACATCCCCACCCGTCTGTTGCTATAGCTTTGCCCGCAGACTGGACAGACCTGCCTGTCCCCTTTTGTGTCTCATTCTTTGCATTGTCTTTTCATGTCTAAAGACTTTTTTTAATTCCCATTTATTGCCACCGCATCTTACATTTCCTTTGACTAAAGTAGGCTAGTCTGTTCCATCTGTAAGTTTCTATTAACCTTTTCAGTGCCCATGATGTTGGGGCCACATTATGACGTTGCCCCGATTTGTTTGCTCCGCCTTGGTGAGTTTGCGACCTCCGCACTCATTTTAGCTGCGATTGGAACGGAAGACCGAGCACCCACCTCTGCCGTTCATGACTATGGTGCCACAAACCTTCTGGCATCCAAAAGGTTAACGATGCACAACTTGACAGTAGCTTTCCTACCTTTAGCGGGTGCAGCCCCAGGTATGGCCAGAATAACCTGTTAGTGATGTGTTTAAACTAGGCCTATGTAAATGATACTCTTAAAAAGTTTTATTTTTTTCAATAAATCCATAAAAGTCAACCGAGTGTAAATATTTTTAATAGTTGTTTTGCAAGTTCATCCTGACAATGTTTGTAAACAGTGTAACATGTTTACCATGAGATTTACCGTCTGTTATCTGTTTTTTTATCAGTACTGTATCTCCCTCCCTGATTTAGCCCTCAGATCTGGAGTTTTAACTTGTGCCTATGGCCAGAATTCACTCTGGGACTGTACAAACTGTACTACATAACCTCACTCTGGTGTCAAACTCGAGGGCTCTTCCATGCCACTTATTTGTTTGGTATGGGTTGGCATGTAACTCTTGGGGACGGCAATAATTTCAGTGGTCTTCTATTTGCTCTGTATAGACTCGTTCTGTTGTGTGCCCTGTTACCTCTGTAAAAGGACAAAGCAATGTCGAAATTACATTTTCATAGGACAAGATGATCAAAGTTGGCTTTACTCAGTGTGGCTCCTTCGTTTTGGCAATTCAGCATTCCCCCCCCCCCCCCCAATGATCATTATAGGAAATCTTAAGCAGGGATGATGAAAATGGAAACCGGTTTCATTTCTACCATATCTGCGGGATTAGCGAGAGACAGCCCTTCTGCATCACTGTAATGATTTAAGGATAAAGTTATTATGATAGCTCGTGCTTCAGGCATCTGAGATTGGGGCACATTATTTTCCTGTTTCACCGAAAGTCTAGAAAGGTCCGTTTTTTTTGTTTTCTATGATCTGGTTAGTGGGTGGTAAGCCAATCAAACCCTCTTTACGTTTAATTTAGTCCCTAGCTGTGTTGCCTAACGGTGCATTTAGATTTGATCGTAAATATTCTCAATCCTTTCACGGAAGCCTCTTTAACAGCTAGCCATTTATCAGGATCTTTCTTATTTATTTCTTTTAATGGGCTTTATGTTTCAGGGCCAGTGGTTCAATTTACATCATGCATTATGTTAGGAAGCGGATATTAAAATGTCCATAGTGGTTAGGTTGATCACCTTCTGTTATGAAAATAGCCTCACAATGGTATGCATGCATCAAATACTATGCCTTGCATATAGCTGCCAGTTGAACTCGAAAGATGCTGAAGACTTCAGATTTAGGTCAGACTTTTGAATGCTTCTGTTAAAAGGTTTTTTTTAAATATAATTAATGTATTAAGTATGAACGCAATGAAGGAGTTAGACATTAGGGCTACGCCACCAGCTGATTGGATGTTCTTTCCTAGACTAACTTTTTTTTTAAAATAACGTTCCAGATATGTGTCCCTGCACTCCTTATGCTGAGAATAAGAGTGTCTGCTAATGTACTTTTTTTATGAACATGTGTGTGTTTTACCTTGTATCATTAAATTGTCTAAAGTTTTTTATGCTATGTCTTTTTTCTATATATGTTGTGATACCATCACTGTCATCTAGGTGCTAGAATAGGGCAGCTATGGGACCTTTCCAACACACAGTTAATCTTCCCTAGAGTAGCCAGTAGCAGCTGCTGCCTAATTGAGGAGGCTGATCTCCTGATTGCTCATGGAGTTTTAATAGTCAGAAAGTGACTACAGAGAGCTGCCAGAGAGACACTGCTGAGAGTGACAGAGTGAGATAGATTGCTGTCCCAGTGAAGGGGACAGAGAAAGTGCTCCCCAGCTAAAGAAGGCAGGCAGGCACAGTTCCTTAGACACGGTGGTCGCAGAGTCTGCTGGGACAGCCTGGGTGATCCCAGGGTGAAGAAGAAAGGACGAGAGACAGTGCTGAAGCGGCGATGTCCTGTCCTTGACAGTGGACTACAGAGGAGAGTTTCTCTGAGCTTGTAGCAAGACCTGGCCGGGCCCCCGGGCAAATTTTTATTTATTGCGTTGGCTGCGCATGCACGACTGGCACTTGCCGACTGCACATGTGCAACTGGTGTGCATGCTCGGTTTGCGTTTGCCAGTCGCGCATGAGCAGCTGATAGGGCAGTCGGCGGATTGGTCATCCTAGAGAGCGGGCCCCCAAGCTTTGCCTGGGCTATAGCTATGCCCCTGCTCCATCTAGAATATGTGTAACATAAGAGACAAAAAATTAATTGGAGCGAACCACACTGGTAAAGAGTACACAACCTCTAAAGTGCTACAAATGAGTGCATTTATATACTTTCTTGCAAAGAAAAAGGAAAAATATAAGGAAAAAGTGAAACTCCAGGAGTAAGTGTTAATGATAAAAGTAAATGGGTATGAATGAATAAACACAATCTACAGAAAGGGTGAGAAAAAAATCCTTAATATATGATCAAAAAACATGTAAATAAAGGGATCGGAGTATAAACCAGGATAAAGGTAAAATGTCCTTCTGTAGAAATTCAATAATAGAGGGATGATGGAGACTTCTGGTAGCTTCTTAAAAGATGAACCACATCCAAATCCGATCTACGAAACAAAAAGCAGAAGCACCCGCTCCATAGTGTAAAACGGTAAAGATTTAATATAAGAGCTGCACTCAGGGAAGAGATGATAAAAAAAGTACTGCGAGATTATATCTCTTAATCACCAGCCAGCACGTATCAATATTGGAAGAGATCGGAAATCCTCTCTTTAGACCCATCACGTCTGTCTCACCCAGAAGGGCTGACCGGGGAATTACTTGGTTACCAAAGGTAAAGAAACAAGACCTAGGAGTAGTGGATGTAGCATGCCAAGTTCTTGTGCTTGTTCTCCCCTCAACTCCGTTAACTTGATGATTTCACAAACGTGAGTAACACGTTTCACCCCTCCCCCCCCCACTCCCTACAGAGACTTGAATCTGTCACCCCCAGAGGGAGGAGGGAACACATTCCAAACCTATGACACTTGGAGCACCAGAATCCTTATTGTGACTTTCCAAAATGTGCCTGGATACTCTGATTGTTACGACCTTTTAATGACATTACGCCTGCGTTCAAGCAACGTGGTACTAAGTTCACGTGTGAACCGCCCTATATATTGTGGACCGCGCGTGCATTAGAGCATGTACACAACATAAGTGCAATTGTTTGATCCCTTGACCTTTTTTTTTTTTTTTTTTTTTTTTCCAAACTTTTTTTATTGGGTAGATACACAGTTACATATATGCAATTGTCAACATTTACATCCCAACATATTACACCATTTTCAAATTTTGTGGAAGAGAGGCAAGGAAACTTGCCCATGAGGAGCACTTCCCAAGAGGGGGAAGCTTAGTATAGTACCGAAAAAGGAGAACAACAGGTGTGGGGGGGGGGGGGGGGGGGGAGGAAAAGAGGGGACGGGGGGGGGCGGGAGAGTGTATCTTCTTCTGGGCGGCCTGCGTCCCAGTTTATTAGGGTAGTAGTCCTTTATGAAGGGGATTCCTGTTTCGACCCTGGAAGGGGACCCTAGTCCTGTAATGTCATCCACGGTTCCCACACCCTTTCGAATGGTTTAATTTTTTGCTTTAGGTAGGCTGTAAGCTTTTCCATAAGCATCACTTCGTTGATTCTTTTTTTAATCATTCCCTTAGTAGGGGGGGCTACCTTCTTCCAGGAGGACGCTATTTCACATCTCGCCGCTGTGAGGATAAAGGAGATCAATTTCCTAGTTGGGCGACCAATTTCCTCAGTTGGTCTGGCCAGTAGGTAGGTCAATGGCTCAATGGGTAACTCGAGGTCTGTGACCTCTTTTATTAAATTTTGGACCGTAGTCCAGTATTTCTTAATTTCTGGACATGCCCACCATATATGGGCCATGTCCCCCCTTTGGCCACAGCCTCTCCAGCACAGATCTGATGCCAGAGGGTAGATTTGTTTTAATCTCACTGGCGTGAGGTACCAATAGAAGAGTACTTTATAAATGTTTTCCCTTGTAGTGGTGCAGATGGATGTCTCTGCGGCCGCTCCCCAGATTTCTTTCCAGTCTTCCTCCTCAATAGTTATATTTAGGTCCGCGGCCCATTTAAACATGTAGTCATGTTGAGGAGATCCCTCCCTTGTTTCCATTTCTGAATAGATCTTGGATATTAGTCCCCTTTGGTCCGAGTCAGACTTGCAGAGTCCCTCAAATCTAGTGGGAAAGGGGAATTCCAGGCTTGGCGATACTTTTTGAGCGAAATGTCTGATTTGGAGGTACTTAAACGCATCCAAGTTCGGGATCTTATATTTTGCTTTCAGGTCTCGGTAGCTTAGGAGACTTCCTAGACACATTATGTCCATTAGCGTCTTTATTCCTTCTGATTTTAGTTGGTCGAACTGTTTTGATGCACATCCCGGTGGGAACTTAGGGTTGTCAAATATTGGTGTAAGTTGCGAGCCCGTAGAGGCGAGCTTATATTTGTTTTTAGTTTTTAGCCAAACTTCCCATGTGTGCCTTGCTGTTCTTAGTTTAAATTTTTGTGGTGGCATGTCTCCCCTTTCCATACTCCATAGGCATGCTGGCAGAGAAGGCATTTTAGCATAGAATGTTTCTATTTGGAGCCAACATCTTTGGGTCGAGTCTGCGTTCCATAGTACCGCTTGCTTTAGTTGAGCAGCCTGATAATATTTTTGGATATCCGGGACTCCCATGCCCCCTCTCCCCCGTGATGACAGCAGAACTGATCGGGCTACTCTGGGTCTTTTGCCTTGCCAAATGAAATGGAACATCCTGTTTTGGATGTTTTTAAGCTCTGAGCCGGGGACATGGACCGGAAGGGTTTGGAAATAATACAGTAATCTTGGGAGAATATTCATTTTTAGAGATATCATCCTTCCGATCCATGATATTTGGTAATCTTCCCATTTGCTCAAATCCTTTTTGATTTTGTCAAAGAGAGCTGGGTAGTTACACTGATATAGTGACTGGTAGTCCCTTGATACATTCACTCCCAGGTATTTGATGTGTGAAGGGCTCCATTTGTATGCAAAGTTTATTTTGATTAGTTTCACTTCTGGCTCTGTTAGACTGATGTTTAGGGCCTCCGATTTATCACTATTAATTTTGTATCCTGATATACCTCCAAAGTCCTCGAGCTCCTTCTGGAGATTGGGAAGGGAGGTCTGAGGCTTGGTTAGCGTTAGAATGATATCATCGGCAAACAGGGAGATCTTATAATTTATTTTTCCAATCGTTATGCCCTGGATATTTATATTGTTTCGAATTTTAGCCGCCAAGGGTTCTATGGTGAGAGCAAAGAGGAGGGGGGACAAGGGGCATCCCTGTCTTGTACCATTTTTTATTTGGAATCTCTCTGAGTTTCCTCCTGGTAGTTTTACAATTGCTGACGGGTTTTGGTACAACGCCTTTACTCCTTCTAGGTATGTATCTTTGAAACCGAATTTCTCCAACGTTTTAGTGAGGAAAAGCCAATCAATTCTATCAAATGCCTTCTCTGCATCTAAACTTAATAGCATTGCCTTGGAGTTTGTAAGATGGACGTGTTCAATGATGTCAAAAATCTTTCTGGTATTGTCCGAGGCTTGACGCCCTTGGACGAACCCAACCTGGTCTATATTTATTAATCTTGGCAGAATGGGGTTCAACCGATTCGCCAGGATTTTACTATATAGTTTCAAATCATTATTTAGAAGTGAAATGGGTCTGTAGCTCCCACACTGTGTTGGGTCTTTCCCCTCTTTATGAATAATGGCCAGGTTAGCTAGGGACATTGATGAAGGGATCGGGTTCCCTTCCAGGAATGAGTTAAACAGGTTCATCAAATGCGGGGTCAGGATTGGGAGGAACTTTTTATAATAGGTATTGGAGAAGCCATCTGGGCCTGGTGCTTTGGATGTTTTAGAGACCTTTACCGCGGATATCAGTTCTTCTTTCGTGATTTTGGAGTTGAGGTGGGAATTTTCTTCCTCCGTCAACTTGGGTAGATCACAATCAGCTAGATAGCTTAAGATTGCTTCCGCCTTTGCCGACTCTGAGGCCCCCTTTTGAGTCTTCAAATTGTAGAGTTTAGTATAAAATTTAGTGAATTCGTCCGCTATTTTCTTCTCGTTATATAGCACCTCACCAGACCCCTTTCTGATCGCCGTGATCTGGGATCTTTTTTGTACGCCTCTTAGTTTAGAGGCCAACAGTCTATCAGCCTTATTACCCTTATCGTAATACCTCTGGTTTGTCCATTTGAGGGCCTTTTCCACCCTTTCAAGTTGGATGTTCTTTAACTCATTTCTAGCGGTGATCAGGGCTTTATAGATTCTTTTTGAAGGGTTAATTTTATGTTGTTGTTCCAAATTGGTTATTTTCTCTGTCAGATCCTTTGTTATTTTTGCCTTGACTTTTTTCTTGTGGGAGGCAATTGAGATAAAGTTACCTCTGATTGCAGCCTTATGGGCTTCCCACAGTATTGCAGGAGATGAGACCGTACCACAATTGTTAATGAAGTACTCCTTAAGGGCCTTTTTGATCTTTCTCTCCACCTCTGGGCAATTTAGCAGTGTGTCATTTAATTTCCAATTGTAGGAGAATGTTTTTATGAAGGGGACCGATAGGGTTAAAGTGATTGGCGCATGATCTGACCAGGACGTTGGGCCTATGTCTGAGCCTACTGAGGCCTCTAGGATATTTCTGGATCCCAGAAAGTAATCAATACGAGAATAGGTCTGGTGAGGTGCTGAGAAGAATGTGTAGTCTCTTTGGCCCTGATGTTGGGTTCTCCATATATCCATCAAGGAAAATTCCTTTAGTATTTCTCTGAATCTCTTCCCTTTGCTAAGGGATTGGGGCAGGTGTGGTCGGCCTGGGGTGGATGATTTATCTTCTGTTGGGTCAAGGGCCATGTTCAGGTCTCCCCCCACTATCACTGATGACAGGTATCTCGGGTCTAAGTCCTCTAGTACTTTTTTCAGAAATACTATCTGGTTTTCATTTGGGGCATATAGATTGACCAGAGCGATTTCTGTACCCGAGAGTGTGCCATACACCACAAGGAATCTACCCTCTGGATCTGTTACTGTTTTTGTTAAATTGAATGGGGTTCCTTGGCGGACTAAAATTGCAACTCCCCTTTTTTTACTGCTAAATGAGGAATAAAACCCCAAGGGGAATGCATTTTGGAATGTTTTAGGCGGATCCTGAGATGTAAAATGCGTCTCCTGGAGGAAAATGATATCTCCACCGGATCTCTTCATTTCTTGAAGAGCTAATCGTCTTTTTCTATTATTTTGTAGGCCTTTTACATTAAGAGAAACCAATTTAATTGCAGATATGCTAGCCATAGGAGCTTTTATCAGCATAGTTTTTTAGGGCCTCACTTTTCCCAACGGCGAGGTCCTGCTTTAGCGCTTCGTTTATTTCCTTTAGGGTGTGGGGCCGTGCGGTCTGTGGGGCGTGTGTCTCTACGTTTGGGTCGCCTCCCCAGGGGAAGGGGGGGGAGGAGGGGGGAGGGGAAGTACAGGGGTGGGTAGGGGGGTGGAAGTCCTGCTGGGACAGTATCAGCAGGGGTTGTGGAGAAGAAAATGAAAAGGACTAGGCTTTTGAGTGGCCTAGTACAAGTAGTGACCGGTAGTCTACTAGCCGGTTGTTGGGCTTAAGGCCCTTGGGAGGTGGTTCCGGGTCTGTCTCCTCTCTGGTTGGGCAGGGAGACGTGGACCTTTACCTAGTGTTTTTGAGTACACCTTGTTTCTGACTTTGGGTTTAATGTTGGAGTCACGAGTAGGAGGGCCGGTTAGGTTCAGTTGGTTAGTGTGGCGGAGAGGGAATATTTGGTCGGGGGGTTGGGATAAGGTGGAGGGTGGGAGGAGAGGAAGGGGAGGCTGGGGTGAGAGGGGAGGGAGGGAGAGGGCAGAGGGGGAAGTGATAGCGGGCGGAGGAGGGGAAGGGTGGGCGGGGGGGAAGGGGTGAATGGTGGGGGAGGGGTTAGGATAGGGAACGTGTTTGTATGAGTAGTCCAAAGGGGGCCCCATGACATATTATAGCCACATTTCAGCACAGAGGAGATACGTGGGCCACAAGCTAGAATCATCACATTTCAATAACTTTCAACATTTCCCCTTTGGGGCCACAGTGTACATATAACTTATGTTTAATTTGGAACACCCGTGCTGGCAAAACAGGGGGGGGGGGGGGGGGGGGCTACCTTCCTCCAGGAGGACGCTATTTCACATCTCGCCGCTGTGAGGATAAAGGAGATCAATTTCCTAGTTGGGCGACCAATTTCCTCAGTTGGTCTGGCCAGTAGGTAGGTCAGTGGCTTAATGGGTAACTCGAGGTCTGTGACCTCTTTTATTAAATTTTGGACCGTAGTCCAGTATTTCTTAATTTCTGGACATGCCCACCATATATGGGCCATGTCCCCCCTTTGGCCACAGCCTCTCCAACACAGATCCGATGCCAGAGGGTAGATTTGTTTTAATCTCACTGGCGTGAGGTACCAATAGAAGAGTACTTTATAAATGTGTTCCCTTGTAGTGGTGCATATGGATGTCTCTGCGGCCGCTCCCCAGATTTCTTTCCAGTCTTCCTCCTCAATGGTTATATTTAGATCCGCGGCCCATTTAAGCATGTAATCATGCTGAGGAGATCCCTCCCTTGTTTCCATTTCCGAGTAGATCTTGGATATTAGTCCCCTTTGGTCCGAGTCAGACTTACAGAGTAACTCAAATCTAGTGGGAAAGGGGAATTCCGGGTTTGGCGATACTTTTTGAGCAAAATGTCTAATTTGGAGGTACTTGAACGCATCCAAGTTCGGGATCTTATATTTTGCTTTCAGGTCCCGGTAGCTTAGGAGAGTTCCTAGACACATTATGTCCATTAGCGTCTTTATTCCTCCTGATTTTAGCTGATCGAACTGTTTTGATGCACATCCCGGTGGGAACTTAGGGTTGTCAAATATTGGTGTAAGTTGCGAGCCCGTAGAGGCAAGCTTATATTTGTTTTTAGTTTTTAGCCAAACTTCCCATGTGTGCCTTGCTGTTCTTAGTTTAAATTTTTGCGGTGACATGTCTCCCCTTTCCATACTCCATAGGCATGCTGGCAGAGAAGGCATTTTAGCATAGAATGTTTCTATTTGGAGCCAACATCTTTGGGACGAGTCTGCGTTCCATAGTACCGCTTGTTTTAGTTGAGCAGCCTGATAATATTTTTGGATATCCGGGACTCCCATGCCCCCTCTCCCCCGTGATGACAACAGAACTGATCGGGCTACTCTGGGTCTTTTGCCTTGCCAAATGAAATGGAACATCCTATTCTGGATATTTTTAAGCTCTGAGCCGGGGACATGGACCGGAAGGGTTTGGAAATAATACAGTAATCTTGGGAGAATATTCATTTTTAGAGATATCATCCTTCCGATCCATGATATCTGGTAATCTTCCCATTTGCTCAAATCCTTTTTGATTTTGTCAAAGAGAGCTGGGTAGTTACACTGATATAGTGACTGGTAGTCCCTTGATACATTCACTCCCAGGTATTTGATGTATAAAGGGCTCCATTTGTATGCAAAATTTATTTTGATTAGTTTCACTTCTGGCTCTGTTAGACTGATGTTTAGGGCCTCCGATTTATCGCTATTAATTTTGTATCCTGATATACCTCCAAAGTCCTCGAGCTGCTTCTGGAGATTAGGAAGGGAGGTCTGAGGCTTGGTTAGCGTTAGAATGATATCATCGGCAAACAGGGAGATCTTATAATTTATTTTTCCAATCGTTATGCCCTGGATATTTATATTGTTTCGAATTTTAGCCGCCAAGGGTTCTATGGTGAGAGCAAAGAGGAGGGGGGACAAGGGGCATCCCTGTCTTGTACCATTTTTTATTTGGAATCTTTCTGAGTTTCCTCCTGGTAGTTTTACAATTGCTGACGGGTTTTGGTACAACGCCTTTACTCCTTCTAAGTATGTATCTTTGAAACCGAATTTCTCTAACGTTTTGGTGAGGAAAAGCCAATCAATTCTATCAAATGCCTTCTCTGCATCTAAACTTAATAACATTGCCTTGGAGTTTGTAAGATGGACGTGTTCAATGATGTCAAAAATCTTTCTGGTGTTGTCCGAGGCTTGACGTCCTTGGACGAACCCTACCTGGTCTATATTTATTAATCTTGGCAGAATGGGGTTCAACCGATTCGCCAGGATCTTACTATATGGTTTCAAATCATTATTTAAAAGTGAAATGGGTCTGTAGCTCCCACACTGTGTTGGGTCTTTCCCCTCTTTATGAATAATGGCCAGGTTAGCTAGGGACATGGATGAAGGGATCGGGTTCCCTTCCAGGAATGAATTAAACAGGTTCAACAAATGCGGGGTCAGGATTGGGAGGAACTTTTTATAATAGGTATTGGAGAAGCCATCTGGGCCTGGTGCTTTGGATGTTTTAGAGACCTTTACTGCGGATATCAGTTCTTCTTTCGTGATTTTGGAGTTGAGGTGGGAATTTTCTTCCTCCGTCAACTTGGGTAGATCACAATCAGCTAGATAGCTTGAGATTGCTTCCGCCCTTGCCGACTCTGAGGCCCCCTTTTGAGTCTTCAAATTGTAGAGTTTAGTATAAAATTTAGTGAACTCGTCCGCTATTTTCTTCTCGTTATATAGCACCTCACCAGACCCCCTTCTGATCGCCGTGATCTGGGATCTCTTTTGTACGCCTCTTAGTTTAGAGGCCAACAATCTATCGGCCTAATTACCCTTATCAATACCTCTGGTTTGTCCATTTGAGGGCCTTTTCCACCCTTTCAAGTTGGATATTCTTTAACTCATTTCTAGCGGTGATCAGGGCTTTATAGATTCTTTTTGAAGGGTTAATTTTATGTTGTTGTTCCAAATTGGTTATTTTCTCTGTCAGATCCTTTGTTATTTTTGCCTTGACTTTTTTCTTGTGGGAGGCAATTGAGATAAAGTTACCTCTGATTGCAGCCTTATGGGCTTCCCACAGTATTGCGGGAGATGAGACCGTACCACAATTGTTAATGAAGTACTCCTTAAGGGCCTTTTTGACCTTTCTCTCCACCTCTGGGCAATTTAGCAGTGTGTCATTTAATTTCCAATTGTAGGAGAATGTTTTTGTGAAGGGGACCGATAGAGATAAAGTGATTGGCGCATGATCTGACCAGGTCGTTGGGCCTATGTCTGAGTCTACTGAGGCCTCTAGGATATTTCTGGATCCCAGAAAATAATCGATGCGAGAATAGGTCTGGTGAGGTGATGAGAAGAATGTGTAGTCTCTTTGGCCCAGATGTTGGGTTCTCCATATATACATCAAGGAAAATTCCTTTAGTATCTCTCTGAATCTCTTCCCTTTGCTAAGGGATTGGGGCGGGTGTGGTCGGCCTGGGGTGGATGATTTATCTTCTGTTGGGTCAAGGGCCATGTTCAGGTCTCCCCCCACTATCACTGATGACAGGTATCTCGGGTCTAAGTCCTCTAGTACTTTTTTCAGAAATACTATCTGATTTTCATTTGGGGCATATAGGTTGACCAGAGCGATTTCCGTACCTGAGAGTGTGCCATACACCACAAGGAATCTACCCTCTGGATCTGTTACTGTTTTTGTTAAATTGAATGGGGTTCTTTGGCGGACTAAAATTGCAACTCCCCTTTTTTTACTGCTAAATGAGGAATAAAACCCCAAGGGGAATGCATTTTGGAATGTTTTAGGCGGATCCTGTGATGTGAAATGTGTCTCCTGGAGGAAAATGATATCTCCGCCAGATCTCTTCATTTCTTGAAGAGCTAATCGTCTTTTTCTATTGTTTTGTAGGCCTTTTACATTAAGAGAGACCAATTTAATTGCTGATATGCTAGCCATAGGGGCTTTTATCAGCGTAGTTTTTTAGGGCCTCCCTTTTCCCAATGGCGAGGTCCTGCTTTAGCGCTTCGTTTATTTCCTTTAGGGTGTGGGGCCGTGCGGTCTGAGGGGCGTGTGTCTCTACGTTTGGATCGCCTCCCCAGGGGAAGGGGGAGAGTAGGGGGGGGGGGGTACAAGGGTGGGTAGGGGGGTGGAGGTCCTGCTGGGACAGTATCAGCAGGGGTTGCAGAGAAGAAAATGAAAAAGACTAGGCTTTTGAGTGGCCTAGTACCAGTAGTGACCGGTAGTCTACTAGCCGGTTGTTGGGCTTAAGGCCCTTGGGAGGTGGTTCCGGGTCTGTCTCCTCTCTGGTCGGGCAGGGAGACGTGGACCTTTACCTAGTGTTTTTGAGTACACCTTGGCTTCTGGCTTTGGGTTTAATGTTGGAGCCACGAGTAGGAGGGTCAGCTAGGTTCAGTTGTTTAGTGTGGCGGAGAGGGAATATTTGGTCTGGGGGTTGGGATAAGGTGGAGGGCGGGAGGAGGAGAAGGGGAGGCTGGGGTGAGAGGGGAGGGAGGGAGAGGGCCGAGGGGGAAGTGACAGCGGCCGGAGGAGGGGATGGGTGGGCGGGGAGGGAGGGGGTGAGTGGTGGGGGAGGGGTAAGGATAGGGAAAGTGTTTGTATGAATGGTCCAAAGGGGGACCCATAACATATTATAGCCACATTTCAGTACAAGTAAGATACGTTGGCCACAAGCTAAAATCATCACATTTCAATAACTTTCAACATTTCCCCTTTGGGGCCACAGTGTACATATAACTTATGTTTAATTTGGAACACCCATAATAGGAAAACAGGGGGGGGGGCGAAGGTGGGAGGGAGGGGTGGGGGAAGGGAGGGAGGGGGGACGAA